>JACVBY030000402.1:478583-588754 GCA_017589505.3 Metroxylon sagu | reverse complement strand
TTGATGATTTTAAGACTCCACTCCTAGATAGTCCCTTGGTTAATTGATCTGCCAAATTCTTTTCAAACTTGACAAATTTTAAGGAGATAACATTACTTTTCTTATATTGTCTTATAGACTTATGATGAAGCCATATATAGCGGTTCATCTTTTTATTGATACTCTTTTGATTACTCAGTTCAATTACGACCTCATTATGACAATGGATTGATATAGTCAGAACTGGCTTCGGTACCAAAGGTAGCTCTGATACTAAATTCTTAATCCACTCTACCTTATTATAGATGGTATCTAGAGCTATCAATTCGGCCTCCATGGTGCTTCTAGAAACGATAGTTTGCCTAAATGATCCTCAAGCAATAGCAGCACTACCAAGAAAAAAGAAATATCTAGTGGTCGATTTAAGATCAAGTGAATCGGTGACCCAATTAGCATCACTGTAACCCTCAACCACCTCAGAGTATTCAGTGAACATCAAAGAGAGATTAAGTATTTTCTTTAGATATCAAAACACTTTTTCTAAGGCTGTCCAATGAGATTGATCAGGATTTTGATTATATTTACCAAGTCTCTCTACAGCATAGGCAATATCAGGTCTTATCCTATTTGTCACATATAAGAGGGATCCTATGATTTGAGAATATTTTAATCGATCAATTGGATCACCTAAATTTTTCTTTAGGTGAAAGCTAAGATCGATCATATGGAGTAGATATTGATTTAAGATCAGAACAACTAAATTTCTTAATTATTTTTTCTATAGAGTGAGAAAGAGAGAGAGTTATCCCTTCATGGGATCTGATAAGATTCATTCCTAGGATTACATCTGCTTCACCTAAATCTTTTATATCAAACTTAAATGAAAGAAAAGATTTAATATTTGAAATAATTTCGAAAGATGTTCCAAAGATTAGAATATCATCGACATACAAGCAAAAGATTACACAATCATCATCGATGATCTTAGAATAGATACACTTGTCATGATTATTGACCTTGAACCCAAAGGATAGGATGATTTGATTAAATTTCTTATGTCATTATTTTGCAGCCTGTTTAAGAGCATATAGGGACTTAACAAGTTTATAAACCTTGTTTTCTTATTCCTTTGCAATAAAACCTTCAAACCATTCCATATACATCTCCTCCTCGAGATCTTCATTAAGAAATGCAGTCTTCATATCCATTTGATGAATGATCAACTTATGAATGAAAGCAATGGCAAGAAAAGATCTAAGGGTTGTTATTCTAGCTATAGGAGAATAGGTATCAACGAAATCTAACCCTTTCTTTTGGTTATAACCCTTGGTTACTAATCTAACCTTATACTTCTCTATCGAACCATCAGGTCCAAGTTTCTTCTTAAATATCCACTTACATCCTAAAGGTTTGCTACCAAGGGATAGATCAGATAAGATACAAGTTTAATTTTGTAAGATTGAATTATATTCAGAAAGAATGGCTTCCTTCCAAAAAGGGGCGCCGGATGAAGACATCGCCTTTGAAAAGAAGGAAGGTTTGCCTTCGATTAAGAAAGTAAAGAAACCTTCACCAAGATCTTTTTTCTTCCTTGTCCTTGAACTTTTTCTAAGTTCAAAAGGTCCACTTTCAAAGTTAGGTCTTTTTCTTTTCCTTAACTCATTAGAGAACCCAGATTCAAAAGAATCAGGAACTAAGAGAAATTATTAGAGACTTGATTTGGAACTTAGTTCTTAAATGGGAAAACATTTTGAGATGTCGATTTGATAAGAGTATTATTTTGAGATGTCGCTTATTTCAGATTTTATTACAACAAACCTATTGGTATTGCTATCCAAGAAATAACCTATAAAGATAGCATCTATGGTTTTAGGTCCTATCTTTCTTCTCTTGAGTTCAAGTATACCTACCTTAGCTACGCACCCCGACACTTTAAGATAATCTAGTTTGGGTGTTCTACCTTTCCAAAGCTTAAAAGGTGTTTTAGTATTATCCTTAAAGGATATCCTATTTAGGATATAACAGACAGCTAAGAGAGCTTCCCCCCATAAGTTTTTGGGTGCATCTGAACTGATTAACATTAAGTTAACCATATTCATTAAGGTACGATTTTTTTATTCAGCTACACCATTGGATTGAGGAGAGTATGGTGGTGTAACCCCATGAATAACTCATGTTCTTGGTAAAATAGGGTCATTTCATTTAAGGTATATTCACTGCCTTAGTCTGACCTAAATCTTTTAAGGTTTTTTTCAATTTGAGTTTCAACTTCTGCCTTATAGTTCTTAAACTTATTTAAGACTTTATCCTTAGATTTAATCAAATAGGTGTGACAATATCAAGAGAAGTCATCAATGAATGTTATAAAGTAATGACTTTCTCCTCGAGTAGGTAACTTGGTAGAGTTACACACATCGCTATGGATCAAATTAAGAATGGTTGAGCTCCTATTTACTGATTTAAAAGGTTTTCTAGGGCTCTTGGCTTGAATACAAATCTCACACTTGATCTTTCTATCAATATGAACTTTAGAGATCAAATTAAGATTTGTCATATAATGAATACGATCAAAGTTCACATGACCAAGTCTACCATGCCAGACATTTAAAGATTCAACATTAAAAACAAGAGGACTTTTATTAGATAACTTGGAGACTATATTTAATTTGAAAAGACCTTTAGAAACAAAGCATTTTTCAACAAACTCATTATTACGAGTGATTACAACTTTATTTGATTCTAAAATAATTTTATATCCTCTAGATATAAGAAGAGATCCATTAATCAAATTTTTTCTAACACTAGGAACGAACAGCACTTCATAAAGAATCAAGGTCTTCCCAAAGGTCATCCTCAGGTTCACTTGACTTTTTCCAAGCATTTGTACCAAAGAATCATTCCCAAGTATTATACCTCCTCCACTTAATTCCTAAAAAGCGGAGAACCAAGAGTGATCAGAACACACATGAACATTAGCTCCTGAATCAAGCCACCAATCGCAAGAAAATTGGGTTAGGTTAACTAAGGGTTTTGAATTCATTAACCTGAAAGAAAGCTCAGCACCACTTTCGACCATGTTAACTTGATATTTGGATGATTTCCTTAGCGGTTCAATCTTGTGGTGGTAGCAGTCCTTTGCCAATGATTGGACCTTCCATACATGAAGCAGAATATCTCTTTATTATTCTTTGACTTTTGGTTCGATCCGTCTTGGTTTGATCAATTTTGAGGAGGTCTAGATGATTAGTTGGATTTAGATTGGAATTTCTTTTTCTTAAAATTTTTTTCACTAGGTTTGAATTAATTTAGGGTTGAATTTGACTCGGTCAGATGGATCTTGAGTCTAAAACCAGGCTTTTACTTGAGTTTAAGCCGATGTTCTTTTTCAATCCTAATAGAGTTAATCACTTCTACTAGGGTCAAGTCACCTTGCTTATGGCTTAGCTCTCGCGAAAAAATTGACCAAGAAGATGGAAGGGCTTCAGCTAAGGCTTAGACCTTATAACTTTTAGAAAAAGTATAGACCGCCAACTCAGCCTTCCTAAGAAAATCTTAGAATTCATGAATTTGAATACTAACGAGTTTGGAATCCACCATTACATACTTTCAGAATTTTGAGATGGTGAACCGGTCTAGACCGGCATCATCCATCCTATACTCAACTTCAAGGGCATCTCATAGTTCCTTAGCAGTTTTGGTAGGAAGGTAAACATTATAGAGGTTATCTAAAAGGGCACTTAAAATTCTGTCTACAAGAAAATCTATTTCTTGAAGGGTTTTTGATATTGAGGAGGAGAAAGTCTCAACGGAGCTAGAGGAACTTGGTTGAGAAATGGATTTAGGATTTGAAGATTCTATAGCAGAAAATAATCCTGATGTGGTAAGCCAGTATCTCACTTGGCTTTGCCACCTCTTAAAGAATAATCCATTAAACTTTTTTGGTTTGATTGCACTAAGGTCATCCGAACCCATTTTATGAGAGTGTTGGTTGCTTAATTGGTTCTGCAAAACACAAACTTGAAGGTTCAATCTTATAGTTTGAGTTTTTAAATTAATGGTTTTCAAATAATTTCTACATTTTGAATTTAAATTCAAAAATTTGAATCCAGAAACTACTTGCAATAAATAAAGTAACCACTAAGCAAAATTAAATCAGCTAATTTAAATTTGAATTTAAGTCTCAAAATATTGAATTTTTAAAAGTCAAAATTTTCAAGATTTTTTAAATTTTAAATTTCAAATTTGAATTTTAAATTTCAAATTTGTAAAATAAATAAATTCAAAACTCCTTTTATTTATTTATCTTTTAAAAAAATTCTAAGACTTCCCCATAGATTTCAAAGCAGAAAAAATTTTTCCTTCAAAATAGAATTTTTTTTCTATCAGTTAATAACAACAATAACTAAATTTTTTTTTTAAACAATTCTAGCAATTTCTAATGAAGGAAAAACTAATCCTTAGCTGTTGAAAATAATAATAAATCTTAAATTAAACTATTTAGAAGTTGTTAGAAATTCAAATTTAGAAATTTAAATGCAAAAATTTAAATCAAAAGAAGTTGAGAACCGTGTCTGGACCAAGGCATATTCGATACTGTCCTAAGGAGTAGCTTTTATCCTTTTGTGCAGGTTGTAAACGATCTGATCCGACTTGATCCGAATCTTTTATCATGAGCACAACCACGTGAAGGTGCAACCAACAACTCCTTCAGATGTTCAACAGGATATAAGAAAATAAAAATAATCTTAAGAAAGAAATTTTATGATTGAAATTACTTCAACTCTAAATTCTTGAGCCTATTTATAAATTCAGTGAAAGATTTTAAAAACCGGTCCCAAGCGGTTGCAGCGGTTCGCAAGCAATCACGCCACGTGCATGCTTACGCTAACGCAAGCGGTTGCGTTGAGTGCACGCTAACGTGAGCGTTCGAATTTTTTTTTAAATTTAAAACTTTTTTTATTAAAAAAAAAGAGTCAGGTAATGTAATCGTTTTTGTTGCTTTATATAAGCAGGTATACGAACCACCACAAGAGTTTCTGACCACAAATTTCTGATATGAAACAACGCAGCTAGCTGTTTCCAGGGAGCAGAGGATAAGAAAGACGCCGCTGGGATAAGACTCTAATTTGAGAGCTTTGTGGGACCTTATTAACAAAGGATAGAAATTTGGAATGGCCTTTCACAAATAAGTCACCAAAATTACTTTCTAGAAGAGTTAAAGATGTAGCTGATTCTTATTAAATATTCTGATCGAATGTTCTGTTATAAGGTGTGCAATAAATTGTTGTTCTTCAATTAATTATACCATCAAAATGATAGCAACACGACAACTCCCTGATGTCTGCTGGGCATTAACGACAACTACTGCACGTGATATCATTGTGATGACAGCATGACCTCACTCTCATGCTTTCCTTGATGGCAGCGGCTTACTTCCATTGCTGCTTCCATGGCAACATTCATCTCTCAACGACAACCGTTTTATCTCATCAGTCCATGCATCGCAATGCCTTCTACAAAAGTAGTTTGCTATAACGCTTACCCGTTATTTTTAAAATCATCTTAATTATTAATTAAAATAAAATTATTTATAATGTTTTGATAAATAAATTATTTATCCAGATCATTTGATTTGATTACTTTTACTTTCTTCAGCCGCAGCCATTCTTATATTTCTTTCTTGATCTCTCCTTTCGCTTTCTTTTCTCATCGCACTGTCGCTTCAATCAACGATTTCTCATCAGTAGACTTTTTATTTCTTTCTCATCACACCATCATCTCAATCAATAAATTTCTCTTATTTCTTCTATCACACCACTGATTCAAATCAATGGATCCATCCTCGTAGGGTTTCGCCCTCAATGAAATAATTCTGCTCTCAAAAAAGTAAAAAAAAGTCTGTCCAAATAGCATCCACAAGTATTCGATCAAAATAATGATCAATATCGTATCTCTTTCTTCATATCCTTCGCAGATATAACTCACGTCTAAAGCTTGTTCTCTTTCATTTAATTATATGCGCCAATCGAACACATGACTATTCCAATGGGCTTTCCACTCACTAAATTCAATCTGTTAAAAGAAAATTAAATGATCAAGAAAAAATAATAAAAAAAAGGTCAATGCAATACCGTAGCAAAAGCCTTTACTTCTTTTCCCACAGGCTAGAAAGAATACAAATGTACAGCACCAAGTTTTCGTTTTTGTAAATTACAACTATGTACAAGAACATGACATATTACACACCAGACATTGGGATTTCCCATCAAAGTTTTTAACTAAATCAACACAAAACCCACAAACAAAACACATAAAGAAACAAAGGTCAGAGATGGATTGCACCATCAATCCCCTCTTGCTAGTCGTATCTTAGGTCCCGAAGCATCCAAAAAGCTTTTTTGGAGCAAGTCCTGTGGCACGGTATTTTGCAGCCATTTCCTCTGCCTTCAGGATCTCTTCGCCACGCTTGGCCTCAACGCATGCTCTCTTCTCTTCTGCTGCCTTGTGAATCATGGCCACCTTGTTTTTCATTTTTTCAGCATACTCCGCCTTCATTTTTTCTAGTTCTTCCTGCTCACACATTAGAAAAAGTAAGTATAGGTTGCAGGCTCTCTAAAGCACTAGGCAAAAGAAGCCATGCAAGTTGCATCACCATGCAGATGCTGGAGACCTATTTAAGTGCTGCTTAAATCAATCATCCTTTCCTACCATGGGAAAGAAACACACTAGACGCTACTTGGGGGAGCAAGTTCTTTTTTATTTTGCTACTTCATCAGATGCTATTTCTTATAGTTAATGCCTTCTTGAGGTTTATTTGGCTGACTTGCAGTTAATAACAGTCTGTTTTGCTGTTTTTGCCACCACTGTGATAATCTCTGACAACTACAAATATAAGTTCGGTAGACTGGAAATATAAAGGCCTAAAACCTTTTCTGTATAATAAACAGAACAAGAAAAAAAAAAAATTGATTACCTCTTTCGTTTTCAGTGCAGCTTCTGTAGCTGCCTTCTTTGAGTTCTCCCATGCAGTAATAGATGACATCTGCTTAGCAGCCCTGTTTGACATTATCAGGAACCTAAGTTATATTTGAATATCTACCAATGGTAAAAACAACAATATATATTCCACAATCATTCAGTAAGACAAAGAGATAATGCACTGTTCTAGCAAAAATGTTACACCAACCTCATACAAGCTTGATTAAATTTTTGTCAATCTAGTTAAGCATCTTGAGACAGATGTTGAAACTTGAAAAAAGCCAATTGCCAGACAATCAGCTGAAGAAAGAAATAATAGTGATAAAAATAAAGAAATAAGTTCTGCAAATATCAGTTTCAAAGGATCTGCCACTTTAGGTAAGGATATCTGACGGGAGATATTATTTAATGTGCTTCATAGATCTTGACCAAAATCTGAAGAAATGTGTAAGATAATTCTACATATAATGGGTTTAAGCATGGTTCTGAATCACTTCTTGACATGTCTAACCTAATGTATGATGCTCATCAATCCCTGAGCTTGGAGACATGTTAAACACCACAATGTAAATCTTTTGTCCCTATTTTTTAAGGGGAAAATGGTCTTTAGCACAACTAGACAAGTTCCCACTAATGGCTTCTGTTGTATGCTACTTATTAATCCCTGTTCTTGGAGTCCTGTTAAACTCCGCAATGTAACTTCTTCTATCCTTCTTTTTTTTTTTGAGAAAAAAACCTTTAGCACAATTAGCTAGACAAGTTCCCATAACTAGCTTAGCTTTACAAATCCTTCATCACCAATTTATAAGGACCTCCTCTACCTAGCATAAACTTGTTCACATCCCTGCATGAGGTTGTTTCTTCAATTTAGATGCTTTAAGATTTATCCAAGCCCCTATCCTGGTGAGGATTCCTTAATTTCCTGTTGCAAAAGGCTGCATTCAATAAGTTTTCCATCAATTCATCCACAGATGGCTTATACTTTTCTAGATATTACTAATGCAAATGTAATTTCTACTTTCAACACATTCAACTTAGCAAGCTATTATTTGTGATACTCACCTCATATACCGGAACCCTCTATATTGCTGAACAATTTGAGCCATTTAATATTGTGGACTTTTACAATTTTTATCATTAGTAGCAAAGCATGCTAGAAGCATGGAACACCCTGAAGACACGCTTCCATATCATTAACCCACAGTATACTTCCTTTTTTTCCTGGAAAGAACCGAGTATATCATTTTCAAATATTATTGACCACTGCATCACCTTGATGCCAATGGAAGATGATGTCCCTGACAAAACAGAGATGGCTAGCATACAAGAAGGGTAGGCCTAGCAACGAATGGGGTGGGTTAGTGGGGAGAGGAGGGGCTGCTAACATTTAGAGAGGGAGATAAAAGCACCAGAGCAATTTTTCGAAACAGGATGGATGTATTCAAGGCCAGGTCAGGGTTTAGCTCAGACAAGCTTGTTAATTCATCTATTAGTTTAATTGGTGCAAAGTTAACGAAGCTGTACTGTAGCTGTTAAATAAACCCTTACAAGAACAACCACATATATGTTATAGCCTTTTAGTTATCTCGAAATTCACTGCAAGATGTATTTCTTGAAGTCAATGGAGAATAATTTATAACCACTTGAACAGCAAGATATAATAACTTACTTATTTTCAGCTTTGGCATTTTCATTTTCCTCCCATGCCTTTATTAAAGATATTCTCTTCTCTGTTTTAACCCTTGCAAGTTGAGCATCTGGAAGTCACAGAATCAGAAATATTTTCCTGTTCTTTTCCTGGTATATAATACAGAACAATAAAGTACCAATTTAATTTCTCATTTTTCAGATAGCTACCTCTTTCAGTCTAACCTACTGCGGCTTTCTCTGGAGTATCCGCAACTTCTGTACAAAGAAAAATTAATTTAAGATTAATTAAAAGGTTTTACAGAAATGATTCTCATAACTTGATGTTGGCATATTAGGTCATCTCCAAAATCTAATATCCTAGAGTCTAGTATAGGAGTTGAGGAGGGTAGAGGCCGCCTTTTGAGCTTGAAGTTTGAACTTAGGATCTCCCTAGTGCATGTTCTAGGAAAAAGGGAATCAACAATTGAACACAAGTTTGAAGAGAGCTTGCCCTTCTTTCAAAGCATAATAGTCCATTTTCTTTTATCACCCAAAGCCAATCCCTTCCAACATTTTTTTTATCAAAAGAAATATAAAGTAAAGGTAGTATTAAAAGGATCCATTGCCCTTCTTTCAAAGCATAACAATCCATTTCCTTTATCACCCAAAGCCAATCCCTTCCATCATTTTTATATCAAAAGAAATATAAAGTAAAGGTAGTATCAAAAGGTATCCATTGCCTTTCTTTCAAAGCATAACTGTCCATTTCCTTTATCACCCGAAGCCAATCCCTTCCAACATTTTTTTATCAAAAGAAATATAAAGTTATGGTAGTATTAAAAGGGATCCATTGTATTAGAGTAGTGAATGATAAATGGAATCAGCAAAAGCCATGAGCCTAATGCAGACATTTTGTCATTTCACTGACCTTTCATCCTTAAACACAATAGTCTCCGGCTTTTGCTTGAATGGACGGTTCAAAGGAAAAAATGTTAACCCAAGAGGCTTCAAAATCTAGACTGCAGTTTTAAGCCTGAATCATTTTTCCTGATATACCACTCCACTGTACCACATAGACTTCAGTTATACTATACTGTACATACCAAGCAGATGAAATTTTTTTCCATTTTCGAGTAATGAGATGCTACATACTATGCGTTGACTTTTGTGCAGAGATTTCTCTGCAGATGCCCATGAAAATGAATAAGAAAAAGATCAACTAAAAGTCTTATTCAACAAAGGTTTTGATCGGCTAAAAATCTTGTTCGATGAAGATTTTATTTAATCAGTCACATCTTAGAGATGGATGACTTAACATCTTCCAACTTAATGACTGATGAGGGTTCCCATCCTTTATATTGGGGATGAACCAGTAAACAAACTACAATATTCTTATAAACCAACATACCGTTTCGACAAAAGGGTACGGCGCATGCAAAGAACAGAAGGCTCTGAATAAACCATGAAGCTATAAAGCTAGCATAATCATGATAATTTACACTGCCCCTCTAAATATATTATTTAAAAACATATGGAAAGGAAAAGGCACATACCATATGATTGTGTCATTCCATGTAAAAGCAAAAGCAATTCATGAAAGCCGCAGAGAGAACTTTCCTTTGACTAAGGTAGATATTAAAATAATTAAAAAAACCTCATAATATAGCCAAACCTACACCATAATATAATAATATTATTTTTTTATAATATTAATTTATAATATTAAATTATATTATGTTAATAAAAATTAATATCAGATTTTTTTATGAACGAGAATTATTTTGGTGTGAAAATCTAAATCTAAGATCACTTTACAAGAATAATCTTAAATATTCATTTTCAAGAATGAGTATAAGATCACTGAGTTAGATAATGATTTTAAAGATAAGGATGACTTGAGATAAGGATGACTTGAGATTATCATGTTATGAGATCATTTAAATATAATCAAATATCATGATATTATCATATTCATTTAAATTATTGATAATTTTGGATAAATCATCTCACGGCAAACATTTCTAAAGTGATCAATCAAAACCACTTTTAGAATGGTTATTCACTTTTTTTTTCTGCTCAATAGCTCGTTAATTAAATTTGATTAGATCCATTGACTCCAACTTGTTCAACACGAAGAGAGGAGAGAGGTGGGAAGGAAGGCATGGCTTATGCAAGCAAAATGATTCCTTTTTGGATGAATCATCTCATGGCAAACATTTCTAAAATGATCAATCAAAATCACTTTTAGAATGATTATTCACTTTTCTTCTGCTGAACAGCTTATTAATTAAAATTGACTAGATCCATTGACTCTAACTTGTTCAGCACGAAGAGAGGAGGAGAGAGGTGGGAAGGAAGGTATGGCTTATGCAAGCAAAATGATTCCTTTTTGGATGAATTATTTCACAGTAAACATTTTTAAAGTGATCAATCAAAATTACTTTTAGAATGATTATTTATTTATTTTTCTGCTGAACAGCTTATTAATTAAAATTGATTAGATTCATTGACTCTAACTTGTTGCACGAACAGAGGAGAGAGAGGTGGGAAAGAAGGTATGGCTTATGCAAGCAAAATGATTCCTTCCATTGGCTGCTAGTGCAGAGGCATGATTCCTTTCATTGGCTGCTAGTGCAGAGGCCTCCAAGTTGTCACCGTAGGAATTCCGGCAGCGTGGATCACATTTTGGCACACATCCACATGATCCCGCGACCAAAGGCAGACGCCAGACTTCTGTGAGCCCACAATTAACATCGAGGACGATTTGCAGTCAAAAAGAAAAAAAAAAAAGCATGGTGGGCGACTTACAGTCTTAAAGGAAAAAAAAAAAAAAAGCATGGAGGGTGACTTACAGTCAAGAAAAATAAAAAAAAACATAGTGGACGACTACCAGACCCCGCATCAGAGCTGAAGGAAATATTTCCTAGCTTATAAAGAGGGCTTCCGAGTACTCATGATCAGCAGCAACCACAAGAGTTTGAGACCAGTGAGCGCCGAGGTAACTTGATAGTTTATGCCCCCACATTATATTATTATGGATCCTAAGCCTTTTCCTCCGCAATCCCTCTCCCCTGCTCTCATGTCCCTTTGTCTAATTCTGTTCTGTTTCTTCTTCGTCTCCTTTCTTTATTCATCATCAGCTGCTGCAACCTCTTCTGCACTTGAATACCAAGCACGAGCTCTCCTCCGCTGGAAATCCACCCTCCAAAACCCCCATGCACTGAGTTCGTGGACCCTCTCCAACCACACGTGCACGTGGTCTGGAATCACCTGTGACGAGAGCGGAGGCAGGACTGCCATCACCGAGATCAACCTATACCGTGCCGGTTTGGCAGGTAGGCTCGATTCGCTCGACTTCTCTGCCTTCACGTCTCTCACTCGCCTCCGCCTCCGAGGCAACTACCTTCTCGGAGCCATCCCGCCGGCCATCGGCACCCTCTCCAGTCTCACCTTACTGGATCTCGCTCAAAATTGTCTCTCCGGCAATCTGCCATACACTCTGGCCAATCTCTCTCGTCTTTCCGAGATCGACCTTTCCAGCAACGAATTAACCGGTGAGATACTTTCCTTCTTCTTCTCCAGTTGGAGAAATCTGGTTACTCTTAGACTCAAAGTCAATCAATTCACTGGAGGACTGCCCGGGGAAATTGGTAAGCTCAAGGGTCTGGTATTTCTCAATCTGCAGAAAAACAATCTCACCGGTCCCATTCCTCCAGTCCTTGGCAACATGACCAAACTAAAATCTATTAATCTTCATCATAACCTACTTTCTGGTCATATATCCTATGAATTAGGCAACCTAGCAAGCTTAAGAAATCTACTCCTTGAAGAGAACTCTCTAATTGGTCCTATTCCTCCCAGTTTAGGAAACCTCACCAAGCTTGAACGTCTTCACCTCTTTAAGAATGTGATTTCAGGCACCATCCCACGTGAATTAGGCAATCTAGTGAACTTATATGATTTAGATATCAGCGATGCTCACCTAACAAGTTCAGTCCCTTCTAGCTTAGGAAATCTTACCACAACAATTGGATGGTTTCTCTAAATTACGCCTCTTGAATTTAAGAAAGAATAAATTGGACGGATGCATTCCTACCCAAATCGGAGGGTTTGCAAGGTTGCAAGGTCTGCTTGATCTAAGCCACAATTTGCTTGAAGGGGAAATACCATCACAATTGGCAAGCTTGACTTATTTAACATCTTTAAACTTATCTCACAATAATTTGTCAGGATCCATACCATCATCTTTTGGAGGCATGATAGGTCTATCATCAATCGATGTATCGTACAACAATTTAGTGGGCCCACTTCCTAATAGCAAATTGTTTCTAAATGCTCCAGCAGAATGGTTTGCTTATAACAAAGATTTATGTGGTGAAGTGTCGAGTTTGCCCCATTGTGCAGGTTCAACAATGACAAATACTCATCATTCAGCGAAAAATCACATCATACAAATTGTTATTCCCATCTTGGGCTGCGTGTTTCTTTTAACTGTGTCATGTTTCATCATTATGGTTCTTCGAAGGAAGGGAAAACCTATGAAGGAAGAAGATAATGAAGTAATTAGTGGCCACCTATTTTCAGTATTGAATTTTGATGGGAGGGCAGTTTATGATTACATCATCAATGCCACTGAAGATTTTGATGAAAAATATTGCCTTGGGAAGGGAGGATATGGCACTGTTTACAAAGTGACACTTCCAATGGAACAAATGGTGGCTATAAAGAGACTTCATGAAGAGGAAGAAGAAGAATACATATTTAATGTGAGAAGTTTCAGAAATGAGATTCAAATATTAACCAATATTCGACACCGTAACATTGTAAGACTCCTTGGATTTTGCTTCAACACTCGATGTAAGTTTCTTGTATACGAGTACATTGAGAGAGGAAGTTTAGCTTCCATTCTTCATAGTCAAAAAATAGCCATAGAATTGAACTGGGATAGAAGAGCCCAAATCATTAAAGATGTGGCCAATGCTTTATCATACATGCATCATGATTGCAATCCATCCATAATTCATCGAGACATTTCAAGCAATAATATATTACTAGATTTTGATTTCAAGGCTTATGTCTTGGACTTTGGTACTGCGAGAATTCTTAAGCCTGACGCATCAAATTGGAGCAGACTTGCAAGCACATACAGATATATTGCCCCAGGTAAGACATTTGTACTTAAATTTCTCTCTATTATTGGTGCAGTAGTTTAACCCAAATCTAAAAACACATCTCATATTTTGTATTAGTTCCACAAGCACAAGATTTTTCTATGTGGTATAGTTTATCTTGTAGTTTTGAACCTTTTAAATATGCTATTACATTCATAAAAATTACTTTTTTTTGTGACCAGTATGTAGAAGTTTAGACTAACCAATACTTTACTTTGGAATTATACTCCTTTTTTTTCACCCAGAACTTTCGTACGGAATGAAGCCAAATGAGAAGTGTGATGTATACAATTTTGGTGTACTTATATTAGAAGTAATAATGGGAAGGCATCCCGATGAGCTTGTCTCCTCTTTGTCATCATCAGACAAACAGCAGTTATCATTCAAAGATGTGCTAGATCAGCGGATCTCACCTCCAGTAGAACATATGGCTAAAGAAGTTCTTCTATTAACCATGGTAGCACTTTCATGCATTCGAGTTATATCAGAAACACGACCGATGATGAATAGAATATGCCACTTTTTCACTGCTGGCAACTCTCCAACTTTTCATGAGCCTTTCTGTTCGATAAAATTAGGCTAGTTAATGGATTGTTTTAATTAAATTTAGCATTTGGCATCTTCAAATATCATATGTAGAAGTTTAAATGTGCAATTAGTATGGTTAAAACTTGGCATGTGCAATGCAAGTGTAATATTTAAGTGGACAAATATTATGTGCATAATTATTGCAATTTTTCCTCAAAATACATTGATCTGATGCTATTTTCATCAAACAATCAAGTGTATGAATTAGATTTTTTTAGAATACATTCTATTTTTTTAAAATTGTATGATTAGTTCAAGACATTTTGTGAAGAGAAAGGAATACTTAGACACTTACAATTTTTAGTAGTTTGCACCAAAATAGTATTGTGGAGGGAAGGAATCACACTTTATTGAATATACTTAGGTCAATGATGATGCAAGCCACCCTCCCAATAAATTTCTAAAAAGATGCACATTTGATGTAGTTCTTATCCTTAATCGAGTTCCAACTAAATTGATGTCCTTTATCCTTTATGAATTATGGAATAGTGTAAATTAAACTTTGAAAATTTATGCTCTTCATGTTTGGTAGGATATGTTCATAACCCAATCCATAAATGTTAAAAGCTTGGCCCTCAGGCAAGCAAGTATGTGTCCAGTAGATATCTAGAAAGAAAAAGATATGTGATGTATAGTGAATACCCTTATGGAAGGATGATTGAGATCCAAGCATGTGTCCCGTAGATATCTAAAAAGAAAAGCATATGTAATATATCGTGAATGCCCTTATGGAAGGATGATTGAGATAGAGTCTTAAGATATAGATTTTCTTAAGAGTGCTTTTTGAATATTGATAAAGCAAACAAGACTAAAATTATTTGAGTCACAAGAGGAAGACAACCTATTGTTCAAGAAGGATAGGAGATTGAATACTCATTTTGAAATTCTGAAAGATAGTGAGAGTGACTTGTTGTCTAGTAAGATTATGCTTATAAGTAGGATTGTACTATTGGATCATGACTCCCAAGATCATGATTTGCATAAAAGTGAACATGGAAAGATTTTATGTTGAGATTGACATTGCAGGGGATGTCTTCTTGTGCACTTCATTTGAGACCAAGGAGCATACTTCCTATGAAGAACATTATTTTTACTTGCTTGTATGAGATATAAGGAAGATAATTCGACATGATACTCTAGTTTTGTAGCTCATAGCCCAAGCGATTATCTCATTTAGTTACATTAGATAATCTTGAGTGCAAATGGTAAATTTGGGGGCCTAGTTTTATTTAGAGACAAGTCTTAAGAGAGATCAAAGATACTTGGTCTCGTGTGATTAGATTATCTAGGGTAATGGACAAAATGTTATTAATAATGTGTTATATTAGTTGTATGGTAACTTAATATAGTACTACTATCAGAGCCTTAAGTTTAGGATTACTAAGGTATAAACCTAAGATGAGAGAACATGGGCAGCCATCTAGACTTGGGCATGCCCTAGATAAGAAGTACCATAAGTCATGTGCTTTAAAATCTAAGTCCAATTGGCTTAAGTATGATTGTGAATGCTAATTGATATAGGTTGAGATGGCTTGAGAGAATGGACAGAGACTGTACACAGACTTTGAGGACCAGCTCCTCTCCACACTGGCAGTAGGCGAGTAGATGGAGAGGATGTACTGCTGCCTGGAGGAGGGCGTGGTAGCCACTCTCCCCCCCTCTATTTCTTCCTTCCCGTCCCTCTCCAATAGGTACTACCCTTTCCAACCCAAGCACAGTTGCTTTCTCTTTCCCCCTCTTCCTCCATCTCTCCTTCTGCCCTTATCTCTCTTCCCTTCCTCATTTTTGTTCTTCTGTCCTTCTGGATCTGAGAGAAAGGGATAGTCTTCCTGTTCACACCAAACACTAGCCCGCTTCCCTTGAGTAAAGATTCGAGCCCAAAAGAGCTCCCTTTCTCTCTCTCTCTCTCTATCATGTCCTTTACCAGCTCGAGTGAAGGTGTGAATAAGGGGCGGTACCCATCGAAGCCATCTTGTCCATCGCCGTGCCGTGAGCCGTCGACCCATTTCCCCCCTTGCCTCCCATCTCCCTCTCTTCTTCCCTCTCTCTCTCTCTCTCTCGACTTCGAGCAATTGGATGCTGTCGTTACTTGCATTGCCACCCAGGACGCGATCGAGCAAGGGGGGACATGATGGAGTAGAGCCACACGACCTGATCTCTCCTTCTCTTCTCTTTTGGTCTCCTCTTCTTCCCTTCCGATGCTCTCTCTTCCTCTCTTGCTTGCGATAATATCCGGAGGAGTTCCTCTAGCTGCGCACCGGTCGCTCGACTATCGCCGCCGCTCTCTCTCGCCCCCATCCCCCTTTTCTTGTTATCTCTTTCTCCCTTTCTCTCTCTTTCTCTCTATCTCTTTGCTCTACCTCTCCTCTCTCCCGCCCTCTCTCTCTCCCACTCTCTCTCCAAGCTGGGTATGGTGAACAGGGGATGGGACCCTGTTTCACACTATCTCTATTCCCCTCTTTTATTTATTTCATTTAGTAATTTTCTTTCTCTCTCCAATCTCATTTTCTCTCTCTAGATGATTCTTCATTTTCTCTCTCCGAAGAATCTCTCTCTACCCTCTCTCTAGTATATAATTTTCATGGATAATATGTTTTGATTTGCAGTCTGGTTCTGAAGGGGCATGGCCTAGGCCTCTTCCCCTACCCATCTAATAGGGATAATTGTCTGACCCTCCCTTATTATTATTAACTTAATAGAGTACATGTAAATTATTAGCATGAAGGTTGAATAGCCAATCTTAAAAATTAAAAAATTAAAAATTAAGATCTATTTATTTAAGAAATTGCAAGTGAGTCAATTATCAAGCTTTATTAATTTAAAATTAATTGGGTATAAAAAGGAGGCATTCCTATAGTTTAAGCTATCAGTCTTGATTTAGTTTTTATTAAGTCTTTAATTATTATATGTAGGTTGTGGGAAGTTGAGTCAGGGTGAAAGAAATGAATTAAATCTTCTAGAAAAAAAATTAGGAAAGAAAATATTGAATTAGGCATTTAATTAATAGGAGGGTTGATTTTCAAGTGTTGTTATGCTAATTAATTTTAGGGTATCGGGTGCATTGGTGGGCCTGCAACTAGATTGTCATTTTGATTTTTGTACTCCAATGAAGGTAAGAAATTCCAAGCACAATTACTTGCATGATTTTAATATTATTACATGATTGCCCATACTGTTTGAATATTTAAGATACATTATTACCATGAATTATGGAATTATAAATTTAATTTCTTATTTAAATGATGATGATGAGGAAATATAACATGGGTTGAGCGCTTTTGGACTCATCATGTGAGGTGAGCGCTTTTGGACTCGTCATGTGAGGTTATTGCTTAGTGATACACTACATATTATGGCAAAGGTATTGCCTAGTGATGCGCTGTGTATTGTGGCAAGAGTATTGCCTAATGACTGTTGCATACTGTAATGAAAGTATGGCATAGTGATGTACTGTGTATTATGGTGAGAGTATTGCCTAGTAACCCATTACGTACTATGGTGAGAGTATGGTCTAGTAACGCTTTACGTACTATGGCAAGAGATTGCCGAGTGACACCTTGTGTGCTGTAGTGAAAGTATAGCCTAATGATGCACTGCATACTTTGGCGAGAGCATAATCTAATAATGCCTTGTGTATTGTGATGAGAGTATGCCTCGTAACTTACTGCATACTGTGGCAAGAGTATAGTCTAGTGATGCCTTTTTGTACTATAGTAAGAGTATAGCTTGGCAAGAGTATTGCCTAGCGACACACTGTGTACTGTGACAAGAGTATGACCTAGTGACACCTTGCATACTGTGGCGAGAGTATTGCCTAATGACACACTATGAATTATGGCGAAGTATGGCCTAGTGACTCCTTGCATAGTGTGATGAGTATATTGTCTAGTGACGCATTACGTATTGTGGTGAGTGTATGGCCTACTGACGTACGGCATACTGTGGCATTGATTGAGATTGTCAGATATAGCGTAATACCTGTGTAGCAACGATTGGAGGTAGCGTAGCAACGATTGGAGGTAGTGTAGCTATGACTACTCCAGATGCCAAGGTGTTAAATTTAACATGTAATGATTAATAATAACTCTGAACTATTGAAATTTTGCGTAGATATAAATCATATATCTAAACTTATTTTGGAATGATTTATTAATATAGATAATGAAATTATGGCAGAGTGATAACATTATTTTAGATTATCAAAATTAAATATATGTGACATTACTATTAGGAGAGATGAAATTTGCTTGTATGGCATTATTATCTTGATTATGTGATCGCATTACAAGAAAAAGCTTTTTTGGTAGCGGTTAAAACTGATGCTAAAAGTATAGAAACTACTGGGGATGCTTTTCTTAGTAGTATTCCAATCGTTGCTGAGGTGTTGCCAAAAGTCCCATCGCTGATTATATGATGGTACATTTTCTGACCATTGAGAAAGATGCAATTTTAGCAGTAGTTTTTAAAAGGATTTAGCAATACTTAGCTTTTACTGTACAAACTTTCCCCAATAGTTATGAAATGCTAGTAAAAATTTATAATGATTATATATATTTAAATTTAAGATGTTTTTAGCTTTACTAATTAAACGCTGGTGAAAGTATATCCTTTACCAATAGGTTTAACCACTGGTATTACTTTTTTTTTTAATAATTAGATTACCTAGTAATTTTGGCATGAGCATACTAAAAATTTATTTTTCATTCTTATTGTGAGATTACCTAATAGATCAATATTCATCAAATATATTCAAATTACATGGCACCAATTAATAACTCATTATTAAACCAAATGTAAAAGGATCACTAAATCAACATCACAAATACATGCACATTTGGATCTTTTATAAGAAACAACAATTAATAGCCCATGATTAAACCAAATGTAAAAAGATCATCAAATCAGTATCCACAAAATACATGTTCATTTGAATCTTTTATAAATCTAAAAAAATCATAAAAAATTTATAGTACTTAATCCATGTACATAGAACTTAATATTCAATTGTAAACAAGATACTAAAATTCTCTATCACAATTCCAATAAAAGCATCATGTGTCCCACGATGAACAAGCATTACGAGTTATTTATTAGCAAGTTCAATCTACAAAATAGAAGTACAATATATAATTAACTAAAAAACCAATAATCAATATGTAAAAGTAAGGTAAATTAATAGAAAATAAAAAATAAAAAAATATTTTTCTTACAAAAATTAAGGGCCATGCAACTCTTGATCTAATGGCATCACCTATTGTCCTTTGAGATCCATCTATCCTTATCAAAAGCTCCTTTCGTACTCGTACTACATTAATTGAAATCTCTTAAAATTTAGTCCCAAGAACATTAGCCCCTACAATCTTAGATGGATTTTTACTAATGAGAACTCGACGTGCCACCTTAGTTATGTGTGGCCATCTAGAACTCTTCAAAATGACTTCATTTCTTTCCTATAAACAAAGTTTTCAATTAAATAATAAATAACAATACCAAATAAATACCAAAGCCATAATAACATCATATATGAGTATAATATTCAAATTAAAATATAAAAGTAAATTTATAGCAGTAAATTTACCTTGACGGTAGAAGCTTGATGAGACCTTGTTCTCTCTCTTGGCTTCTTTATAATTAAGTAAAGCAAGTGTTATATATTATTAAATCATGATCAAACTATTACTTATATAGCTATAAAATAAATGAGTTAACCAAGATTATATTACCAAAAAATGCAAATTAGTATGAGGACAAAGAGAAGAAACATTACACACAGACCAAGCATTCTTTTTTCCTACATCAGATGACCCAATTCAAACTTAGAACACTTATTTGCATAACTTTTGTCCTTGTACGAATTTGTAATGCAACGATTCTAAACCAAATCAAAGTGACACTGACCTACATCCAAAATTCCATAACAGGACTTGTCCTTACAATCTGTTTTTATAACAATCAATCATTTTTGTAAAGATAATCTAGAATTTCACAGGTTTTCGTATTATATGCAACTGTAATGTTGGAATGTGATACTTCCTTAAGTTTTGTCGCTGGTATAACGATTTGTTGCAATAATGACCACAAAAATGTACTAACTTGTCACAAAATCTAGCACTTTAATGCAGATAAGAGAATTTTTGTGTGGATAACTAACTTCTCAGTCTTAGCTTTTAAGGGTTTCCTAGATACCATGCTTGAAAAGTTGAAACATATCTTTTCATTTATGAACAGTAAAAGGTGCTGATTGTCACATGGAGCAGACATTCCATCAAATAGATTCATTCAAAACTTTGCCAAGCCTCAAAATCACCAAATCCAACAAAGAGAACAAAATCATGTTTGCCGAGAGTCAGTGACAAAGTGACTCTGCGTCTCCTCTGATCTAACAAGTTAAATAAGAAATAAGTAGTACTGACCATAAAGGGAAAAAAATTTGACGTTGCTTAAGATGATGATTTGAAAGATGAATGCTCTTGCTGGCATTCTTAAAGACTTTGTTGAGGCAGTAGAACCTTAAACTTTTCAAATAAAAGTTTTTAAATGTTACCGTGCCGATTTGTAACACACGATATGTTATCATACTGGTTTGCATTCATCTAACATGTGAAAATGGCTTGGTTAAACACATGCCTGAGGTTACCTGAATTGGCAGATCATGGGTTTAGCTTTGGATACCAAACATCGATCATTCCAGTTGGTTTAGAATCGGATGCCAAACATAAAATATAATGAATGTTCTATATTTAATTAGCATGGATATACACAAAAAAAAAGAGTAAAATTAGAGTAGTCATACCCATCAAATAGAGAATCAAGAGGACCAAATGAAGCAGTTTCAGATGCTTAATCTTCCTTAGGGCTATTAGACAACATGAATTGCTAGACACAATTAACTGAACTGGTAATGATGCAGAGCTTTTTATTGGTGAATTTACAAAATTGCTAACAGTGTAAATATAAAGAGATATTGGTAATCCATTTTTCTTAATTTGCATTTTCGAGCCTTCGCTGTGGTCTTCTTAAGAGCCAATGGACACGAACACAGAGACATGTCTCCTTAAGCTTAAGACAATCCCCTGAACAAGAACATATACAAGTTGCTCTTTGGATGTTATCAAGTACCAAACTGCAATAAAAAATTACAATATAAAATATCCAAATTTCAATCACTAGCCAAACGATTAGTTGTTCTTAGATGTAATCAAGTATGTGAGATAGGTAAAGAAAAATTAGTTAATACTGGACAGATCATTCCATAATTCATATAAAAAGAATTCATATAGAAAGATTCAAAATGGGATTATTGGGTGGTAAAGTCGACGGCAAATTGGGAGAACGCACTCCCACTACTGCTGCTGCTGCCTGAATATTTTGAAAGCATTATTAGTTGGTGCCATGGAAGGGAGGGAGAGTTTTGACGCTGCGGTGGTTTAGACTCAAGCTTTCCCCTGGTTCTCTCTTCGAAGCTGAGCAACCGGCGTTTCTGTTACCCTTATTTCCTCGCACACTCCATGACGTAGACCCATCCACACGTATCCCTCTCTCTCTCGTCAAAAACTTTCATTAAATGGGGAACAGTAAAGTCTATACTGTGAGAGAACTGTCGTGTCACCATCTCATCTTAACCCTTCGCTGTCCCGATATCTTCCGCCATCTTCGTGACGCATACGATGCAGCATGATAACAATTCTCCACTTCTTTTATTTTTTTTTTTTAAAAAAAATCAAGCTATGTGATGTCAAGAAGGTACAATTTTGCGGATTTCGACTCTATTTTGCATCTGATAACACATGCTGTTGAATCCAATTTTTTGAGAATATGGTGCTGTTCAAACCAAATTTTTGCGAGAATGCGTTTGGAATGCTGAGGAGATTTTAATAGTGTTTTTTTGAATGCTTATTGACATTTGAAGGTATACTTTTTAGAAAATGGATAAATTTATTCTCGCTATGCCTATGTGATTAACTAATTGATGAGAAAAGATAAATTTAATTTCAATATCAATTATAATATAAATATTATTTTATATTATAGGACATCACTAATCAGAGTATAGATTCCATAATAAATATAATATATAATTATAATAAAATATTATTATGTAATATCATATTTATAAAAGAAAGAGAGGCTGAATGTGACGTGGGAGAGGAGGCAGAATCGTCTGCGCTGCTCTTTATATTATAATGATCAGAAATGGCTTCACCCTTCGCCCATCACCAGGACTGGATTTGGCCTTGGGGCCAGGGCAACTTGGCTCTATATAAGACCTGGTTTTAGATCACGTCAGGGGTCATACGAGTCTCACTGGCGAGGGTCATGTAGGCCGTTTGGCAACAACTTATGTCGGATAAAGTAGGGATAAAGCTGCCAAAAACCCAAACCAAACGGGCCTTGTTTTTTGGCATTCTAGTATCGATCTTATGTAGAGCATAGGATGTTCAAGCTTCCGAACACCCTTTTGATAGCATTATAAGATTTGATATGTTTGTTGGAAGATGCAGCATTGAGTATAGAAAGCATGGATTCGAGGCTACGGTTTTGTTTTTTATTTTTATTTTTTAAATTTATGATGTAGATGATAAATTAGCTTGCACATCCTATTGCATCAAAAAATATAGAAATATTTTTTGAGACATTTTGAATGCATTAGGTAGAAAAAAGATCTTTAAGCAAAAGCCTTTGACATTAGTGTGTGGCGGAACATTTCACATTATAACATTTCGGATACCATGCATTAGATTGATAACATTTCAGGATGACAATTATTAACGTAAAAATAATAGTGAGGGGTTACGTGGTAGAATTGATGCGTTACATAAAATGGGTCAATACAAAATATTAGAAATGACAAAGAAATGCGCTGAATTAGATAGATCATTCACTAAAGGCTTGATCAGATTCCCAATTCTATTCTAAGATACATAACTACGATAACCAGATTTTTTATTCATGCTGTGGAGAGTGAGATCGTGTGTCCAAAAAAGACCTCTTTTTATCATGCAGAAAGTAGTTTTTATCCAAGCAATAACAACCATTCTTTAATGGTTTTTTTGTTTTGGTAACTCTCTCTTTAATGGTTATTACCAGTTCTTTGCATAAATAACTCCCTCTTCTCTCAATCATTTCTGTCTAAAATAATCAATTGAGTGATTATCTATCCAAATATAGTGTTTTTATGTCAATGTCAAGTAGCCTGCTACAATCTCTTCATATATTATGTATAAAAACCAACCAAATCTTAGTTAATATGTACCATGAACTATAGTTGATTGATTACATTAATATTTCAAGCAAACACTTGATCCTAAAGCTCAATGAAAATGAATGAAAATGATATTATTCTAAATCCATATATAAATCAATGCATGGTCAATCCATATATAAATCAATGATACATTAATATATTCTAAGATCAATCAAATATCTTTATACCTGTTGGCCATATATTATCAACCATGATATTGATCAATTAAAAAACATAATATCTTTAGTGGCCAAATTCATGCATAATAATTACCTACTACTTGGTTTTAACCCTTAGTGCATATGATCCAAACATCTAATTTGGTTAGAGATTGTTAGCATCAAGAATAAGGAGTCGATCATTGCCAAAGCTCAAAAGTGCAAGGCAATAGATTGATTGATTGGATGAATATATGGATATGCAATCAATTTCTTATCTGAAATGATAGAACAAAAAAGAAATAGATATTAGTGGTATGGCTAATGTAGCATATGCCGCTATATTTATCTTTTTAATATTATTTAAGGTTCAATTCTCTTAACTATTAAGAAGTATTATAAAATAAACAACTTCTTCCTACAAATGCTATAAATGCTACTATTGTATTCATATTTCACAATATTGTTTTATTGGTATTTTAAAAAATGCTATAAAAATTATACTTGCCTGGATTTATGGTAAATTACTCAACATCATAGAATCCACACCATTATTTTAGAGGCATTTTTTAAAATATTGAAAAATAATACTTTACCTTATATTTATAATAAAATATAGAAAATCATAAAAACTACAACACCAGTTTAGTGATATTTTTTTAAAAATCAAAAGACAATACTTTACCCAACATTCATGATAAATTGTTGGTCATTAATTTATAACTTGTCTTATTTTTCTATCGATTTAGCCAAGATTCTCAATTACTAATCTAATTAGAGTTTGCATTAGAAATATATTAAAATTATAAATTATTTAAATCTATATATTAAATATCAATTTTACTCTTTAATTTCAAAAAAATCTTTTAAAGAATTATAAGAAAAAAAATATATGAATATAGGAATATGTTGTAGTTATCAATATTTTTGAATATATTTAAAAATAATTTTTAAAATATCATAAAGAATAAAATGAATTTATTTATTTTTTATTTTAATAGGAAGAAAAGGATTATATTTTTATGAAAAATAATTATTGAAATATGAAATATCGCAATAATGAGTATATTTGGTAAAATAAATAAAATAAATAAAATAAAATTTATTATTTTAATAAATTTTGATGGTACTATGGTGGCAGAATGGTCTTTTCTTTAAATAGAAAATGTAATTTTAATTTTTATGTGCTATATAAAGTTTAAGTAAATGTAAATAAAGTTTGATGGGCTATGATGGTAGAGCACATTTTCCTAAATGAAGAGACATGGTTTGATTCTTATGTGGCACATAAAAAATTATTTATTGTTTTATATTTTTTTAATGAAATAATTAATTATAGATGTATTTTTATTTATTAAAAATGTTGGGGATATCTTAAAGTAGTATATAAAAAATGCCACAAAAGCACCAATAAAAGCATTTGCAATAATTTTTAAAGCTGTTGCTAGTACTTATTATCATCACTCATGACTCTTTTTTTTTATTGTAATGCGTCCTGTTGCATTGAACCTTCGAGGTTTTTCACTACTAAGATACTGCTAACTTGAAGAAAGCAACAAGATAAAATTGAACTATTAAGAAATTATGTAAACAAATGTAAAAAGTAATTGAGTGAAAATAAAAAAGATAAGATTCATAGTCTAATGTGCTGATCATTTAAACCTAATATAATTTCATATTTATGCATCATTTTTTCATAATTACTCTTTATAGCTTCATATCTTGGTAACTCCTTTCTTGATGGTTGCAAGTAGTTTCTTGCAAGAATAAAACTCTGTTCTCTTGATAACTTCTCATAAGTAGTTAATTTCAAATATGGCTTTTTGTCTGAATGACAAGTGGTTAACTATAATATATTCAAATATTATGCATAAAAATCTAACCAAATCTTGGTTGATATGTCCCATTAACAATAGCCTATTGACATATATTAATTTCTAAAGCAAACAATGGGCCCTCGTGGCTCAATGAAAATAAATAAAATTAATGTCTTTGTTAATTCAAATAGAAATCAATGCATGATCGATCACTTATAATGAACAATAAATTGATCATAATAATGTGTCATTATTTGCAATCAATTAACTATATTTCTATCTATCGACCATATTTAGTGACTTAAAAATTGAGTGATTAGAATAGTATATTGTATTTATTGACCAAACACATCCATAATGATTACCATCCACTTAGGCCATGTTTGGTATGATGGATGGAATAGGATTAGATTGAAAATTCAATCCAATCCAACGTTTGAAACATCAAAGAACGGTGTCAAAATTCATGGACCCCACTATTTCAGCGACATCATATATCTAAAAATGCGGGATTAGCTAACCGATGACCTCCCGTGTGTTTCTGAGTCCCACAAAATTGGATTAGCAACTCATGCTGCTCCAATCTCGTGTGGCAAGCCAAATATACCCTTAGTGCATGTGCTGCTCGTATCCAATTTGGTTAAAGATCACTAACACCTAAAATAAGTGGTCAATTATGACAATCATTTTTAATCAATATAGGTTTTGAGTTGTTAGCCTTTCCTGATTGATTGATCATTTGAGGTTGATTAACCTTTTTTGATCTCTTAGTCATATTTAGTTGGCCCTTTTGGATAATAAGCTATTCTCATTCTTTCACCAATTCAAATTATTCACTTTGTACATATTTACTTTTCATTGATTGGTTTGTTCAAGTTAATTCAATTAATGCTCTTTAAGTGTTCTTATCATCGATGGATTGGTCTTTTCAAGCTAACTCACAGTATATCCCTTGTGTTTGTTATTGATTCACCAATATTTTCATCCTAATTAAAATAATCCCCCTTAGATGCTTTGCCATGCTTGATGATGAAATATGTAATATCTGACTTTAATTGTCATACAACATTCGATAAGATATGATACAAAATCTCTTTACATTTTTGTCTCTAATGGTTGGCATTGATTAGTGGAGAGGTTGATAGCAGTTCTAGATCTTTCTTTCAATCCCTTGTGAATAAGAACTTATAATTTGTCATAAAGCATGGGTGTTAGTATATGATATTGGCTGTGTTAAATAATTTCTCCATGAGCTTTCAAAGATTATCTAATGCTTTAGGTTAATAATTTTTTCTATGCCAACCATCATCATTCGCATCATAAAACTAATAGGTGAAAAGATACACGATATGATTGATCCTTCATATAAAATGTAAGACTATAAGGTAATAGAAATGAAAAAAGCAATGCTTTAAAATAGGTAGATCTTTCATGCTAAATGTTTTATCATAATCCTAATCTTAAAAGAAGAGGCATCGTTGTTATAAAGAAAGACTAATGTCCAAGCAAGTCTTTGTTATGCATTAAATGTCTAAGCAAGTCTAGTCATTGTTGAGGCATTTGAGAAATAATATTTTAATAAGCAATAATCTCGTCATGACTTGCTATTTCATCACATTGCCTGCTGCCATCACGCAAAATAACAAGTATTACAACTTCGGAGGCCAAGATGTTAAACGTGAATGCAGCAGACGTCATTAAACTTTCATGCAGTCCTTTCAATCAACTACCAGTCGCGTTAAAGGTACCAAGGAAGCCTGCCACATCTTTCAACGCGGTCACACCAACCATTTTCCAGAATTTAGAGTCGGTGCATGACGACGAAAGTGAATTGTATAGCAGCATCCTGTATCTCGCTATTCCAACTAATTTCACTTTTTTTTTTTTTAATGAAAGTCAATTTTTGCATCAAAGACTGGTGGGAGTTATCTTTAAGTCCATCCCAAACCAAAAGGATCTTGGATGCATGCTCTCCGGTCCAACAGCCATTAGGAAGACATATGAGAGCTCCGAGTCCACAACTTCTGATTTTTTCCCCTCCTAAGTCTGGCCCATTTATGTCAATCACAATGCCTTTATCTTGTACAAGCGTCCGCCGAATAGAGACAAGCTCTGGATCATGCACTAAAGAACCATGTCATTTTAGATTAAAAATTATATACTGTTTCTATTTTAAGCAAACTAATGTATACATTCATGGCATAGAACTAAACTATGTATGCTTGCAACATAAACAAAAACGCAAAAGAATAATATTCACATCCAGCACTCGATAAGGATAGCCATCAAAGATTTTTTTTTTTTTTTTTTTTCTTTCTTATTTTGCCGGCTATAAGATGAGAAAGATAATTTGGAGTACTTGCATCCTTTCATGTAGTGCAAATGGGTTTTTTCATATGGTAACAAGCAAAGATAACAAATTTCCATTTTGGTAGGGAGCAACAGTGAGAAGAAATTTACCACCGCTTCCTTTGTAGGACTCCTAGTCTTCCAATTAATTCTTATCAAAGAAATTTTCTCCCTCTTTACTTTTACAGTTCTTTCAAAAGCAAAGTAATGCAGAATTAATTGAGTATTTGTTTCAACAATAAAAAATGAAGTATTGAGTATTTGTTTCAGCAATAAAAAATGAAGTGAGGATAAACTCACAAAAAAAAAAACTATGAATTTCTTCTTTCTAAGAGAAATGAAATCAACCAGTATGGTTTTTTTTTTCTTTCTTTCTCATCCATTAATTTCTATAAAAAGAAGTTTCGGAACCTTGCTCTCATTTTCAGCTCAAATTAAACGCATGGAGAGATTGAAAAGTTAGACTACATGGGATTTGAATTCAAATTGAAGATTAAAACAAGGAGAAGATAGGTAGTAAAGTTAATAAGGGGCCTGTCTAGTATAATTTTTATTTCTATTTTTATTTTTGAAACTTAAAAAGAAAATAGAATGGATAGAACGAGATGCATAACATGCATGACAAACCTTTTTTTTTTTGAAAAACATCTTTCAAATCTTTAAATTCTTAGGAAATATTTTTAGCTTTCAAGATAGTGAAAATAAAAGATAGATTTTGATGAAGTTTTGTTAAATACTATTTTTAACATCAATGATATTATAAAAAAGTAAAAATACAAAAACAACAATGATGCCAATTAAATTTCAAATAAATAATTATGGTTGTTGCATTTTAAATTCATGACTTCCAACAAACTTGACTCAAATATCATATTAACTAATTGCTTGATCGAAATAGTAAGGTATCTAATATCCGTATTAGCATTACATGTCAAATTTAATGTTATTATAACTTGCTAGAAGTCATGAGTTCAAATCTTTTCCTTGCCAGTTGTTATTTAATTAAATTAGAAAAATATCATTTTGACTCATTTCAGTTAGTATCTTGATTCATTTGTCCCTCCATCTATATAATTTAGCTTACATATGAGAAGGATATTAAGCTGTAAATAAATTGATAGTCCATTCTCTACAACTTTACACTTTTAGAATCTAATAGTTTGATAATAAGATATTAAAGATAAGTTTGTTAGAAGTGACAAGTCCAAATTTTCTCTAAAAATTTATTATTTAATTAACATATATGATGTATTATTTTTGTTTTACTCTCTATGTGCATAATTCAAATACCATAGCATCCTATGGTGTTTGAGATTTAGCAAGCAAATTTGTATAAATGTTGCGATGACCAAATATATTACAAAAAATTTAGTTATTACAAAAAGTGTAAAAAAATGGAAAATATATATCTCTACTATGATATAATTTTGTCTATCAAGATAGTCAAGCAAAGATTTTCTAGAACACAAGCTACAAAAATGTTTCCTATAACCATGATACAAGATAAATTATAATTGTTGTAAAACTTATACATATAATTAACACTTATACATATAATTAACACCATGAGGAGGTTAGTTTTATTGAATCAAAGGGTTTTATAACATATATTTTGATGATAACCAGATATTAATTGAAAGATTAATGCCATATTTGAGCTCATGATAATAGATAGGTGCTATATTCGGATTCGAGTCCAAATATAATCATGATTTTTTTCCAACATAGGGTTGGATCATGTGGAGTGTAACAAGTATATTATTGTTAAGCTTAAATGACAGATAAGCTTGTGAGGTTGAAGAAGATTAAGTTCAAAATTAAAATCAACCGATGCTAGAATGAAGATTGTACGATGACAAGATTCATGAAGCTACAAGGACAAATTTTTTATTTTCAAAGGATAATCTTATAAAACTTAGTAAAATGATATTGTATAAAACTCAAGACCCATTAAAATTAATTAGAAATAGTTTTGGACCAAGAAAAACTTGAAAATCAATTCTAAAATTCAAGACTGTGTTTGAAATGATTGACTAGTAGGGTTGTGTGGTTGACCACCACTAGGTCTAGTTGACTGACACTATGCCATGGTTGATGACATGGCAATCGGTGGATCAAACTTAAGATCTAATCAACCGATTTAGGGAGAGTGGTCGACCATTTTTCATATCTGCCACTATGGCACAAAAATGATTGATCATTTTCCATGGTGTGGTTGACCACTTAATTATTTGCAGTTGTTGGTCGAATTTCAGTCAAACATTGGATTGTTGATAAGCACTCCAACAATCATATTTTTGATAAATGTATAAATTAGAATATTTGAAATCATTGGTTTATCAAAGAATATACCAAGAAAATCCATGATCTTGAGCCTTCACTTGCATATCCTCTTGGATCAAGTTTAGTTCTTCATTAGGATAATTCATTCATTGAGAGTGATTCTTAATTCTCATGTATTAACTAAGAGAATGTTTTAAAGGTTCCTCCTTATCCTATGAAAAGGAGAGATATAAAGATTTCTTCTTGACTTGTAAAAAGAAGAAGATTGACTTGGTAAAACTCCTAAGAAGGAGTTTTCGGGAATGGATGTAAATAAGAAGTACCGAACAACTATAAAATTTTTTTCTTGTGTCTCATTTATTCTATTGCTTTTTCAATTATTTGTAATTGCGTTCACTTGAACTTATATTGAACCTTTTGAATTATTTTTAATTAGATATATTCATTATTTGAGCTTTAGTTTTGAATTTATAAAATCAAATTTATCATCTTTTAGGTTGCTCCTGCGCCTATAAATCTCAAGTTAAAACTGAGTTTTTCTTTGAGCTCACTAAAATCTACAATATTATTGAGTTGTAAAAATTTTCTACAATTTAAGTGGCACAAGTCCACTACCAAAATTAAGCCTGACATTTACATAAACTCATGGGTAAAAAAATAGCAGAGGAAAGAGATGTGAATATAAAATGAATTGATTCACCCTTTCAGCTGGTTCATTGGTCCACTGGGGTACTAAATGAGTGGTCGATGCATTGTTGGCAACATTTACTTCAGCGTTGGAGAGGGGATAATATTAAATGCAGCAAATGAGCAAGGACGTGAAACCGGGGGCGGAGAGCGAGAGGAGTCAACTTCCCTTCCCTTCCCCCGCGTTGGAGTCGGACGATACCACCGCCCACGGTTACAGTGGCACGACAGCAGCCGTGTCAGCCATGTCTCAGTTAGAACATCTATGGCGTCAAAGTACTTTCAATGCATGTTTACTTTTAGACGAACACAATAAATAGTCTAGCATAATGCTCGACCATTCATACGGTTCTATCTCATCTAGGGCACAGGCTCATGACACTGGCCATTATTTTTTGAGAGCCACGGGAGATAGCGATTGGTTGGCCAATTGTTAAAGTCGACAGCTATTGTAAAAAATATTTAGGATAGAACCGATCTAATCAGAAATAAAGAGGTCTGGTTCTTTAATTAAATCAATTATATAATTAATCTGAATCAAAATTGAATGATCAACTGATTTTTTTTTTTCTTGTATCGGCCTCTCTGATCTGATACGGACTAACAAAAAAAAATCAGATTGATTAAGATTGATTAGTATATCTCATTGATCTAATGAATGATATATCCTTTCTTTTGATAGTGGATGATCATGCTACTTTAAGAAGATAAATTGTGTATCAGAACATCTTAAAAGATTGAAACAAGCTACTGTATGAGCATTTAGAGAGAGGAGCTAATCCATTAAATTAAAAATTTAATTTTAAATGAGATTTAGTTTGCGGTGATATAATATTATCGAAAATCTTTTATTTTCAATAATCTTACACTTGATAATCAGATCATTGAAAATGCAAGATTACCATATCTCGTTTGCCTTAATAATATTAGCTCAAATTCTTAGAAATGCAAGATTATTATGTTTGGTCCATAATAACCAAATGTGGTAATTACATTACCATATTTTTTCATTCTATTTATTTTTTATTATAAATCTTTTTTGCTTGCTAAGTGACTATCTTTTTTCTTTTTTTTTTTTGCTAGAATATAATAGTAAAAGCAAAGATTCTTTGTAAAATCATTTTAAAAATATCATATATTTAAATATTATAAATATTTAATATATATATATATATTATAGTATATATTATAATTTTAATAAATAAGGTTAGGTTTATATATAATTTTGATAAAATGTTGGGTATGATTTTTAAAAACCTAAAATTTAGAAATTCTAAATAGATGATCAAAATCCTAGCCATAATCCATTTCAAAACATTAAATTTTATTAGGAATTAGACCCAACACTTCAATGTTAGGATAATCGTCTATGAATGGGAACACTAGAAGTGACGTCAAGAGATGGCTAGCTAATTCCACTTGACTTTGGCAAGGGTCTTAATGGCAGTAAGGAGCAACGAGAGACCATATTTGGGGGCACTCCATCGATGAGAAGGGTAGTTGAAGTTGACGTTAGGAGGAGAGGATTGAGAGGTGGGGATTGCAAGATTAGCTTGGAGAGGTGATATGTTAAAAGACCTAAAGTAATGGGAGGATGGAGTGGAAATGGCCCAAGATCATAACGTCTGGGTCTTGAAGAGCCAAATGGGTCATGGTTGTGTTTATCATAAATGTCAAAACTTGATTTAAAATCACTCCTAATTTCATTGGTGATCATTATCCAAAGTGCTCTTATCCCCAATAATTTATGATCACCATGTTTGATATGTCATATTCTGATAATTTAATATATATAATTAAGTTGTTTGATATACTATGAAGACTCGAGATGACTAATTATGTAATATCAAAATAGCTCTAAATGTATTTTGTAACTATCATGATAATTTATTATTATTTCACATTATTTATTATTCTAATATTTAGTTAAATTATAATATTATTTTTTATAAAATTATATTATAATATAATATTATAATAATTTAATATTTAATTATAATCATATTATATAATATAATATAAGAGGTAGATTTGAGTACATTTAAATGTAATGAAGGCTGGATTCATCACTTACCCCACCTTTCGATCCATATGATTTACAAATTCTAAAGATAGAAAAAGTGGAAAAGATAGGATGACTTCGGAATCCGTATGAATTTAAGGATGGAGAAGAGATCAGATTCTGCACTTAAATATATTTTTAATGTAGTCAAGTCTACCTCATCATATAATAATATCATTGGATTATACAATGATTTTAAAGATGAAGATGATTTAAAATCATCATGTCATAAAATTATTGAGATGCAATCAAATATGATTATTTTTTTAAATTATTGATGATATTAAGTGGATCATCTCACAATAAAAATATACCCCATAAATGATCGTTCAAAATTACTTTTAGAATAGTTATTCACTTCGGTCCTACTCAACAGCTCATTGACTAGATCCACCGACTCTAACTCGTTCAGCACGAAGGGAGAAGAGAGGTGGGGGAAGGAGGTACAATTTATGCAAAGAAAATGATTCCCTCCATTGATTGCTAGCGTAAAGGCCCACAAAATGTCACCGTAGGAATGGTGGCATCAAGAATGCCTACCGTGTACCACATTATGGCATTAAGGAACCACTCCGTCAGCGGTCATCGCAGGAGACGCGGTTGTGCCAAACGCTCGCCATGGTGACCTCGCAACCAAAGGAAGACTATAAATTTCTGCGGGCCCGTAATTAGCATCGAGGACGACCACCGGACCCCACATCACGGCTGCGGGGCAGTCTTCCTTGCCTATATTATAAATAGGGCTTCTGAATACTCACTCCAGCACCAACCACAGGGTTAGGGACCCGTGAGCACCAAGATTCCTTGCTAGCTTATGCCCCCATATTATATTATTATGGATCCTAAGCCTTTTCCTCCGCGATCTCTCTCCCCTGCTCTCCTGTCCCTTCTTCTCATTCTGTTCTGTTTCCTCTTCATCTCCTTTCCTTATTCGTCATCAGCTGCTGCAACCTCTTCTACGCTTTTTGAATCCCAAGCACGAGCTCTCCTCCACTGGAAATCCACCCTCCAAAACCCCCATGCACTGAGTTCATGGACCCTCTCCAACCACACGTGCATGTGGTCTGGAATCACCTGTGACGAGAGCGGAGGCAGCACTGCCATCACCGAAATCAACCTGCACCGTGCCGGTTTGGCAGGTCGGCTCGATTCGCTCGACTTCTCCGCCTTCACGTCTCTCACTCGCCTCCGCCTCCGACGCAACTACCTTCTCGGAGCCATCCCGCCGGCCATCGGCACTCTCTCCGGTCTCACCTCACTCGATCTCGCTCAGAATCGTCTCTCCGGCAATCTGCCATACTCTCTGGCCAATCTTTCTCGTCTGTCCGAGATCGACCTTTCCAGCAACGAATTAACCGGTGAGATACTTCCCTTCTTCTTCTCCAGTTGGAGAAATCTTGTTACTCTTAGACTCCAAGTCAATCAATTCACTGGAGGACTGCCCGGGGAAATTGGTAAGCTCAAGGGTTTAATATTTCTCAATCTGGAGAAAAACAATCTCACCGGTCCCATTCCTCCAGTCCTTGGCAACATGACCAACCTAAAACTCTTAAATCTTCGTCATAACCTACTTTCTGGTCATATACCCCATGAATTAGGCAACCTAGCAAACTTAAGATATCTACTCCTTGGAGATAATTCTCTTAAAGGCTCTATTCCTCTCAGTCTCGGAAATCTCACCAATCTTAAACGTTTGCACCTTTATATGAATGAAATTTCTGGCACCATCCCACGTGAATTAGGCAGCCTAGTGAAACTATATGATTTAGATATCACCAATACTGACCTAACAGGTTCCATCCCTTCTAGCTTAGGAAATCTCACCGGACTTCTCTATTTGTACCTGTACGCTAATAGTCTCACTGGCTCCATACCCCCTGAACTAGGCAACCTAGTCAACATGGTTCATCTACAACTCTTGTCCAATCAAATAACAGGTCACATCCCTTCTGGTTTCGGAAATTTCACTAATTTGATAAGTTTCCTCCTCTTCGAAAATAGCATCTCCGGCACCATCCCTCCCGAACTAGGCAGCCTACCCAACTTATCTGATTTACGTGTTTTTGATAACGAATTATCTGGTTCTTTGCCTCGAGAGCTGGGCAATCTTACAAAGTTGAATATACTAGGCGTGTCTGATAACAACTTTTCTGGTTACCTACCGCCGGAGATTTGTAAAGGAGGTGTACTTCAACATCTTACGGTAGATGGCAACCGTTTTGAAGGTCCTATCCCATCAAGCCTGAAAAATTGCTCTAGCTTAGTGAGAGTTCGCATGGAAGGAAACATGCTCAAAGGAAGAATTTTTGATGCCTTTGGAAATTATCCTAATTTAAGGTACATTGATATGAGCTACAACCAATTGTATGGTGAAATATCACCAAACTGGGCATACTGCCCAAATTTGACAAGTTTGCGGATTTCAATGAACTTTTTAACTGGAAAAATACCTTCTGAATTTGGAAAAATGTTAGAACTAGAAGTGCTGGACCTTTCTTTCAATCAACTCGCAGGAGAGATACCAGGGGAGCTAGGTAACATGAGCTCATTGTTCAACTTGAATTTGAGTAGCAATAGACTATCTGGAAGAATTCCTTTGGAAATTGGAAAACTGTCCAACCTAGAAACTTTGGATTTATCCAGAAACAACTTGAGTGGGCCATTACCTCAACAATTGGAGGGTTTCTCTAAATTGCGCCTCTTGAATTTAAGAGAGAATAAATTGGACGGAAGCATTCCTACCCAAATTGGAGGGTTAGAAAGGTTGCAAGATTTACTTGATCTGAGCCATAATTTGCTTGGAGGGAAGATACCATCACAACTGGCAAGCTTGACTTATTTAACATCTTTAAACTTATCTCACAATAATTTGTCAGGATTCATACCATCATCTTTTGGAGGCATGATGGGTTTGTCATCAATCGATGTATCGTACAACAATTTAGTGGGCCCACTTCCTAATAGCAAATTGTTTCTAAATGCTCCAGCAGAATGGTTTGCTCATAACAAAGATTTATGTGGCGAAGTATCGAGTTTGCCCCATTGTTCAGGTCCAACAGCGACAAGCACTCATCATTCAGTGAAAAATCACATCATACAAATTGTTATTCCCATCTTGGGTTGCCTCTCTTTTTTAGTTTTGTTATGTTTCATCATTGGGGTTCTTCGAAGGAAAGGAAAACCAATGAAGGAAGAAGATAATGAAGTAATTAGCGGCCACCTATTTTCAGTATTGAATTTTGATGGGAGGACAGTTTATGATTACATCATCAATGCCACTGAAAATTTTGATGAAAAATATTACCTTGGGAAGGGAGGATATGGCACCGTTTACAAAGCGACACTTCTGACAGGACAAATGGTGGCTGTAAAGAGACTTTATGAAGTGGGAGAAGATATGCTTGATGAGAAAAGTTTCAGAAATGAGATTCAAACATTAACCAATATTCGGCACCGTAACATTGTAAAACTCCTTGGATTTTGTTCCAACACTCGATGTAAGTTTCTTGTGTATGAGTACATTGAGAGAGGAAATTTAGCTTCCATCCTTCATAGTCAAGAAACAGCCACAGAATTGAACTGGGGTAGGAGAGCTCAAATCATCAAAGACGTGGCGCACGCTTTATCATACATGCATCATGATTGCAATCCGTCCATAGTTCACCGAGACATTTCAAGTAATAATATATTACTAGATTTTGATTTCAAAGCTTATGTCTCGGACTTTGGCACTGCAAGAATTCTTAAACCCGACGCATCAAATTGGAGCAGACTTGCAGGCACATATGGATATATCGCCCCTGGTAAGTCATTTGTGCTTAAATTTCTCTCTATTATTAGTGCAATAGTTTATCTTGTAGTTTTGAACCTTTTAAATATACTATTACATTCGTAAAAATTACTTTTTATTTGTGACTAGTATGCAAAAGTTTAGACTAGCCAACACTTTTATTATGGAATTATACTCTTTTTTTTTCATGCAGAACTTTCTTACGGAATGAAGCCGAATGAGAAGTGTGATGTATATAGTTTTGGTATACTTATATTAGAAGTAATAATGGGAAGGCATCCTGGTGAGCTTGTCTCCTCTTTGTCATCATCAGACAACAAACAGTTATCATTCAAAGATGTGTTAGATCAGCGGATCTCACCTCCAATAGATCACATGGATAAGGAAGTTCTTCAATTAACCATGGTAGCACTTTCATGCATCCGAATTATACCAGAAACACGACCGATGATGACAAAAATATGCCACTTTCTCACTACTGGCAACTCTCCTACTTTTCATGAGCCTTTCTATTTGATCAAATTAGGCCAGTTAATGGACTGCTTTAATTAAATTTAGCATTTGGCACTTCAAATATCATATGTAGAAGTTTGAATGTGCAATTAGTATGATTAAAACTTGGCATGTGCCGTGTAAGTGTAATATTTAAGTGGACAAATATTATGTGCATAATTATTGCAATATTTCCTCAAAATACATTGTTATATTTTTTTTTATTGTATGATTATATCAAACATAATGCATGAAGCTTATCTTAACCTGAATTATTATTAGATGCAATTGTCTCATCACATGTATTAAGTTAATGCGACCAATTCATGTAATCGCTAGGTGCTTAAATGCTTAATGTGGATAGTTTTTACTTCGGTTTTTATTTTCCCAAAGTGTGTGTTGTTTTGCAAGTCAAGCCACTAATTAAAATGGCATGAGTTTTTACACATGCATCAAAGTACATTCAATGAATGTTTACTTTTAGACAAACACAATAAATAGTCCAACGTGATGCAGGACTAATTGCACGGTTGTACCTCATGTGGTGCACATGCTAAGGACTTTGGACCATGATAATCAAGCTGAAGGCTTGTGTGGATAAATTGTTAGTCCCAACTGCTGGCCAATGACTATCCCACAGAGTTGTTAACCAACAATTACTTAAAAGCAGTCAATCCAAATAGGACCTAGGATAGAATTAGTTGAACTAGGGAAGGACTGGTGCCATTGTTTAATTAAATCAATTATATAATTAATCTGACTAAAATTGAATGAATCAAGTGATTTTTTTAAGGAAGGAAATTAGGAGCCGTGCATCATCTGTGCGCCTTCTGGTTCTATATCTATCTATCTTCCTTTTCTCTTTCTATCATCAGTTGATGCTTACATGAAGGCTAAGGTGGTGTTGGAAAAGAAAGAGAGAGGCAGATAGAATCAAAGGGCATGGAGGTAATGCACAGTACCTAAGTTTCATCTTTTTTTAAATCGATAGCACAATATGATCTAATTAAAAAATCAAATTGACTTTTCATGTTCCTTAAAATTATTTTTTAATCAATATAATTTAAATATCAATGATACTTTTTAGAAGCATTTTTGTTTTCTAGATCTAAATCTCTCTTTCCCTCTTCTTTAATCGATTTGGCACGTACACACTATCTCTCTCTCATCTCTTTCAACTTTTTATCTCTCCAACTGCTTTAGAAAATTTCATGCATTATTACTTTTTTAGAAATTTATGATTAATTTTATGTATTCATGTAGATATCTTATTATGTTATAATTTAAATAACTTACTCTTAAGGATTTAAATATTAAAGATGTCAAATTCATTGAATTCTATATAAAAATTATTTTTATTCATCGTTATAGATATATTTTTACTTTTTAATGTGATCTAATTTGGTTGCCTAATTCGATGGTGACATGTGATAGAGTTGGATATCAACATGAAGTAAAAAGGCTTAACAGGAAAAGGTTTTTCCTTCGTGACCAATAACCTTTCTTAGTCTGATCAGGACTCTCCTTATTTAGTATAAAACCATTCAAAAAAAGAATTAGCTGATTTATTCGAGAAATATTCCTTCATAGTCGCCATATCCTTTGGGATCGGGGTTATTAGAGCTCTTCGATGCAAAAATTTGGTTCTAAAAATAGCTCCTCCAAATGCCGATAAAAGCAATTAAAGTCTTCTTAGTTTAACAAGGTTTTTTGATTCCTTACTTAGATCTTTGGTAGCTCATCTACAAGCTACAAGATTCTTCCTGGTCCAATATGGCTAACTTGAGCATTAGAGGATTTTCTCTATAAAAAAATTCTATAATATCTTATACTCTCTCTTTCTTTCTCATATAGGAAGGCATATAGTTTTGCTAGGAGGTACTCTACCATTCAAGGAAAAATGCATCTTATCCATTGGCATACAAAGATCAATTTTGGATGTTAACTAATTGGTATAGTTTGTGAGAATCGAGTAAGAGCATCCAATCATGCCACTTAAGAGAAGAGATGAAGGAGCAAGCAACACTCAAGCATCACGAGCCATGCTTAGGTTAGCCAAGGGCAGTCATGGCACATGTCTAATATAAGGGTGAAATTTTACTTAAAGAGCTCAAGAGTCATGGCTGATGGCCAAAATCAGCTGACCTGAAGAGTTATGGCCAATGACCTATATCAGCTGATATAAAGAGTTACAATTGATGACTTAAATTAGTCAACCTAAAGAGCTATGACTGATGATCTCTATCAGCTGACTAAAAGAGCTATAATCGATGATCAAAATCGGCCAACTTAATGAGCTGCCACTAATAACCAAAATTGACCAATCTGAAGAGATACAACTGATGAACTAAATTCACTAACAAAAAGAGATATGACTAATTATCTGAATTAGCTAACCTAAAAAGCTACAACTAATGACCTAAATTAGCCAACCTTAAAAGATATGGCTAATGATCTAAAATAGCTAACTTGAAGAGCTATTTCCAATGACCTAAATTGGCCAACTTGAGAGCTGTGGTCGATGATCTAAATCAGCCAACCTGAATAGCTATAGCTAATGTTTTAAATCAGCTGATTTAAAGAGCTATGACTGATGATGTAAATCATCTAACTTGAAGAGTTATGGTCGTTAATCAAAATTGGCCTACTAGAAGAGCTATAGCCAATGATTCAAATAGGTCGACCTAAAGAGCTACAATCGATGACCTAAAATAACCAACCTGAAGAGCTGCAACTAATCACAAAAATTGATTGACCTAAGGAGCTATGGTAGATCATCTAAAATGGCCAATATGAAGAGCTACGAGTGATGATCAAAATCAGTTGACCTAAAGAGTCAAGGCCGATCTGACTAAAGTTAAAGCTGACCTAACAAGTTAAGATCGACCTAAAGAATCAAGATTGAATCGACCAAAATCATGGCTGATTTGAAAAATCAAGCTCGACCTGAAAAGTCAATGCTTATGATGGTTGATTTAAAAAGCCAAGGCCGACTTAAAGAATCAAAAGTTTTAAACTCATTATTATTCAATGTTTATTTATTATATATCATATTCATGCTTTATCCATTGGATTGCAATTTTATTATTGTATAGGTGAATTCAAGCTACCTTTGGAATTACATGTATACTGGATAAGTAATAATTCTCAACATTTTGGTGATAAATAGTTAAAAATACATTCAAATTCCATTCTTAATTTTCCATTTTACTTCCCAATAGTTGATTGATGTATTATATTATTTTTTTCTTTTCTTTTGTTGATCATTTATTTTGATAAAAGTGTTTGGATCAGCATAAGCTAATGAACAATTCAACTGTGTAGAATCTTAATGTTAATAATCTTCTATAGGTTTTTTTTTTTTTTGTTTAATGCTTACCTTTTTCAAATGATATTAAAAGTAATCATACTATATAAGTTATATAACTATTCTAGCTGATTGATTTTATAGTTATATGGACATATATTGATAAAGCAATACAGAGAATTCAAGACAAGTTTCTTAATAGATGGTTCTTTTTGGGCACCTAGTAGGAATATGGACCCTAGCTTTTCATTGTAAAGGTAAAGTTTTTTCATTTATGTGTATCAATCTAATATTACCCAATATTGTTTTAACAATTAAAATAGAATGTAGTACAGAGTTGGACATGGCTGCATTCAAATGCCGTCAAGTTTAAGATCTGATCACCTTTCCACCCTTAGTTCTATACGAATCCTGGAGCCTCTCCATCTTTTTCATCTTTAGAATCCATAAACTATGTGGATTTAAGGATAAGGGAGGTAATCAAATCTAAGCTTAGCTACATTCGAATGCTGCTAAGTCTACCTCATGTAATGCATACTATTATATTTGGAAGATGTCTAACAACATGCTACTCAAAATAATTATTTTTCTTTTTTCTTTTTTATTGAGGCACGTGTAAGATTAGATGATGGTAATAGAATTTAATATGATAAATTACACGATCTAAGTAATGAAAAATAAAGTGGAAAATGTGGAAGTTATAACAAATCCTTTTAAGATTATACAATTACCTAAAGAGATCTTTATTGTGCACAAGATAACATGGGAGCAGGTTGGTAGATCCAACAATAATTCTATTTAGCAGCCCTTTCCTCAGTAATGGCTTGAATTAAATTTTGATGAGTAATCAAATAAAAATGTATCCCAACAGTTATGTGTAGGACTCAAATAAGAAATTCTTGTTCCAACAGGTAAAAGAGTTGTGGGAAAGTCAATTTGGGTTGAGGCCAAGGATGCATTGCTAGTTGTCATAGTTACATAAAAGGCTTGTTTAAAGTAGATAATTGTTGAAGATTCTTAGTGATATTTATATAAATTGACATATTATATAGATTCTTGATTATTTTTTTTTCTTCTATACTCTTTTTATGGATAATCTTTAAACGGGATTACGAAACAAACAATTTAGTTAACCAAAAAGCTATACTATTGACATTTTATTTCTTGTGCATCATATATATGAATGTAAATATGCTAATGCTATTAATGAAGGAAAAATAGAAAATACTATAAAAGAAATAAGTATTATTATATGTATGTCACCAATACAAATGTAAGAACATTTCCTATCTATAAAATAGACTAACTACATATGATGATTTTTTGCATGCCATTACATTTATTTATACAATAAACAGTAAAAAATAATAGAAAATAAAAAAATTTGATATTATTATGCTACCTCCTTTTTTATGTAAATAATTATCCCTTAAAAAAATAAAAACTACCTAAAAATTAGAAAAAAAAATTATATTTTTCTTGCACAATTCCACCACTTTCTTTCTTAAGCTCTCATTAGAGGAAAAGGTATAAAATATCAGAAGAAACAAAAATTAGAAAACAGAAAAATCAACAATGTTGGAAGGATCAACCCTCATTGGAACTAATTCCTAATTTATAATTAAGTGAAGAGACATTGTCATTTCATATGGGATGTTCTGTTTTCTTTTTATCTCTTGTAAGGAAACAACTTTTTTTTAATCTCGTACGAGATGCTTAAGATTAATATCTTTGACCAAAAAGTGGCTTTTAAAGATATATAAGCTGGGAGGCGAACTCATTCGGAAAGGCAAATCATGAAATAGAATCAGAGGAAATAGCATTTCTCTTTCATGAATGGAGTATGGGTAGAATAGTTTTAACATGATCCCCAACCTAACCCATCCATTGCCATCCTAATGGCAATATAAGTTCCCCATTGAAATATAAACATAAGCGTACAAGAAAACTTGAGAAAAATAATTTTAGCCGAGTAGTTGAGACTGGCTTGGATCAAATTCATTCAATAATACTGATACAGAATGTGATATGTGGAAATATTTTGATACACAAATAAGTAAAATTCACCTTAATACTAATACATCATTTTTATCATAAACTTACACATTGTGGAACTCTAAATATAAATTTATGTAAAACCTTGAGAAAAGCTATTTTCACTAGATCCTTGAGAACATAACTTGATTCTGAGTTCCTTCCTTGACGCTAATACATCAAGTCTTGTGTAATGTCTTAGTCTACTTACACCCAAAAAGTTGGTTTAGTTGCATCACCAACAAAGAGAGCAAAGGCCTACAAACTAATAGTGCCATCTGTTGTTGGAGGTGGTGATATAGTTTGATATCATCTGGTTTTATTGCTGCTTTCATGCTTTTACTTGAATAAATAGTCAATTATTTTGAACTGTGTAAAATATTTCAAAACTGGTGGCAACTTTTCACCGTTTTCATTTTTCAAAATTAATTGCATGCATTTATCCTTGGCCAATTGTATGTGAATGTGGAATATGTGAAGGTGTATCATCAAAAGTTTCATTGCTTTCAAGTGTCCGATGACTCATTGGAACATTTAATAAACCTCGATTTCTCAACATAAAAACAACGATGTCTGCATTTAAAAAAAAAAAAAAAAAATGATGAAGCTATTGAAGTAAAAGAAGCTTGAGCGAGAATGAGGTGTTAAACCAAAGCCCAATATGGGTGGTATGCAAGTACACTTGGGAGTCCTCATTGAACGTATTACAAATTCTTCAGTGTTCATGCCTGGACAACAGTTGTGCTACAACAGCATGAAGCTCCACATGGATTGGGGGAAACTGGGGAAAAAGAAAACATGCCATTATTTCTCACTTAAATTTAAGTTTGTTGTGGAGGCCTTTCTCTGGTAGGTGAAACCTTAAAGCCCAGGACTGCGTAGCCCACTCATTCTGCCATCAATACAATGTGTTGTCTAAGATTTTATTAGTTCCAATAATGACAATTAACTAAAGATGATATGCCATTCCACATGCCTTGCATGCATGTCTTGGTACTGCGATCGTTTTTGTTGTTTTATGCAAGCAGGTAAACGAACCACCACACGAGTTTCTGACCACAAATTTCTGATATGAAACAACGCAGCTAGCTGTCTCCAGGAGGCAGAGGATAAGAAAGACACTGCTGGGATAAGGCTCTAATTTGAGAGCTTTGTGGGACCTTATTAAAAAAGGATAGAAATTTCGAATGGCCTTTGACATATGAGTTGCCAAAATTACTTTCTAGGAGAACTAAGATGTAGTAGCTGATTCTTATTAAATATTCTGATCGAATGTTCTGTTAAAGACGTAAGGTGTACAATAAATTGTTGTTCTCCAATTAATTATACCATCAAAATGATAGCAACACGACAACTCCCTGATGTCTGATGGGCATTAACGCCAACTACTGCACATGATATCATTGTGATGGCAGCATGACCCTGTGGTGATTAAGAAAAAAGGATTAAGGTAAGCTAAGACAGGGTAAGCCTTAATTAAAACTCGTTAAATTGATTTTTTTTCGTTTCGTCTTCGTGAACGTTCCATGGTGGATGGAAAGAGGAAATTCAGCGAGGACGATCGGTAGTGGGAGGAGAGAATAAGAGTCTTTGGGAAGCCAACACACTGGACCACTCTTTTCTTCCCTTTTTCTTCTCCACTTCACTTCTTCCTCTCTTTTCTTTCGTTCTCCCTGCATCTGGGCTGGTAAACCACCATTGGAGGGTGTAGCTTGAACCTCCTTCACCGTGGAGTGTCACCGAAGCTGGAGTTGACACTGTCAGTGAGGTAGGGAGGCTAGAAAAATATCGCGTTATTTTTCTCTGTTCCATCTTTCATTCCTCTCCTCTGTTTCTTGACCATTTCCTCAATTCCAGATGATAGGGTAGGAGATCTTCTAATTAAAGAGTAGGGAAGGATTACGGGAGATAAAGGATCATCCGTGGAAGCTCAAATCATTGCCGACAACTCCGGCAAGGTGGAGGTAAACTTTTACTTCCTTTGTTTTGTGAGTTAGCTGAGAAATCGGTGGAATTTTTGGGTGATCCATGGGTTGGTCGGCGCTGGAGTGCTCGCCGAGGAGCGGGGGTGTTGCTGCGGCCGCCGCCACAGTGGCCGGAGCGTGTGCGAGAGAGAGGGAGAGAGACGAGAGAAAGAGAACAGAGAGAGGGAGGGAGATGGGAGAGAGACGAGAGAGAGGGAGAGAGACGCGCGAGAGAGAGAGACGAGAGAGAGAGAGAGCAAGGAGAGGGAGAGAGAGTAGAGAGGGGGAGGGAGACGGGAGAGAGAGCAGAGAGAGGGAGGCCGGAGAAGAAGAAGGAGGGATGGCACTCGCGTTGAGGCAAGAGAGGGGGTGTGAGCACGTGAGGGAAAGAAGTCTGCCTTCTTAATGGGCTGGGATTAGCTGTGAGCTGGTCTAATGGGCCAAGTATGGGTTGGGTTAGGTTGGCCTATTGGGTGATGGGCTGGACTGTTAGCTGGGTTAATAGTGATGGGCCTATTGAGTCTTGGGCTGGTTCTCATTTAAATAATGAATGGTTTGGGTGATTAGCTAATGGGTAATGGGCCAAGTAAGAATTAGTCTTATTTAATGATTGGGCTAAGAAAATAATTAATTGGGCTGGCTTATTGGGTCATGGGTTAATTAAATTAATTCTTTAGTGATCCAATTAAGCTAAGGCTAATTACTGGTTAGATTGATGATTAATTATTGATTATTTTATTTGGATAATGATTATTGCATGCTCTAGGATGATTAAACATTAGCTAGTAGGGGCATTTCTGTAAATATTGTAAAGTTAGCGAAAACTTGTAAAACTAAAAAATAATTAAATTTGGGATAAAAAGCAGTAAGTAGGGGGTTGTTAGACATTGAGTGAGAGCAGTAAAAGAGTCATTTTCAGATTTTGGGCTAGAGAGGTAAAATGATAATTTTTATTGGTTATGGATTTTGATAAATTGATTATTTATGTGGGATTATAGGTGATCGCTGGCTACACATGTTGCATTGAGGGGATTGTGGGAGTAACAATTTGAGGTAGGAGTTCTACACCCCACTGTTGTGTAATATATTTTCATGATGTACATGCTTGCATATATCATGTTTTATTATGAGATTTTCTTGCATGATTTGAGATGAGTATTGTTGATTCTTGTGGATTTGCGTGTATATTGCAGTATATTATTTTGATATAAATGGTTTTGGGTTTTTCAACCGTGCTTATTTGGCATTCTGGCGTGTAGTGGCTTGGTAGTGCTATGGAGATGTCTGAGGGTGACTTAGTTGAGGAAGATGGTGTATGTGATGGGTATTGTCAATATGTGGTACTAGTTCTGGCAGTGAGTTGGAGTACTGCGGTACCATTACTTGCCTAGACTGGCAGCCCAAGGAAGGGCATGAAGGCCGCGTAAGCCGGGTAGAACACAGTTATGACAGCTGACATGACTGAGTTTATTACGCTAGGTACTAGTATATAAACCAACCTGTGTGGGAGAAGTATCACCAGGTTAGGTTGTTGACACGTAATACTGGCTCTTGACGGGGACATTATGTACCAGCAGTATTACAGACTAAGGGAGTGGCTCACTTAGTGATGTCTTTACGGGCGCTGTGGCAAGGGTTATAGAAGGAGGCTCAGGGCGTATTGCTTACTAAGTGAGTGCGACTTGCTTAGTGGTGTCTTGCATGCGAGGGTATGAAGGTATGGGTGTGGAGGTTATTTTGAGGTTGTGGTTTGAGTATTCTGATGTGTGGAGGTGATGGTGGATACGTGAATGATTTGGGTGTGACTGCGGTCACCGAGATGAGTTGATGGTGGATAGGGACTCTTGGATGGCTTGTATATTTCCTTTTGAGCATAGATTTTATTGGTTTTTCGAATGGATATATGTATTGTGATATTGTTTGTTGAAACATATTTTGATTATACTGAACTATTTATTTGACATATTCACGATAGTAAGTGTAGAATTTCTACTGGGCTTTTTGGCTCATTCCATTATATTTTATTTTTTTTTGTAGCAGATAAGGATGATGCATACTTGATAAACCAAAGCCTTAGGGAGGGACCTTAAGAGTGAGATCAGAGAGCTATTGTAGTTACTCTTTTGGGTGTATAGACTTTTGTATGAATCAGATGAGGATGATATGTACAGGTTTGATGATATAATATAGAAAATAATGTGTTTGGCTTTTATAGTTGTATCTCATGATATCTTAAACATATTGGGTGGTAGATTTAGCAGGCCTGGCATACTCTTGAGCCTTACTTTAAGGGTATGTGGCCATATCGCGATACTCCTATACCGAGATTCATGATTGGGGGTCGTGACATAGAGTGGTATCAGAGCTTTGGTCAGTAGTAGTGACATTAGAGTGCTATCAGAGCTTCTGCAATTGCGTTTTTGCATATATTGAGGTTTAGGAGGCCTTGCGTGCTCTTGAGGTTCGATTTAAGAGTATGCGGCCGTGTCGCGATGCTCCTGGACCGGGTTCAGGATCAGGGATCGTGGAAGACCTCACTCTCATCCATCCCTTGATGGCAGCGGCTTGCTTCCATTGCTGCTTCCATGGCAGCATTCATCTCTCGACTACCACCGTTTTATCTCATCAGTCCATGCATCGCAATGCCTTTTACACAAGTAGTTTGCTATGATGCTTATCCGTTAATTTTAAAATCATTTTAATTATCGATTAGAGTAAAATTATTTATAATATTTTGATAAATAAATTGTTTATCCAGTTCATCCGATTTGATTATCTTTTCTTTTCGGATAAAACCTCTTCACTTTTTTATGTCCTTTCTTTTAATTTCTTTCAAACCGCATCCCATTCTCATATCTCTTTCTTGATCTATCCTTGCTTTTCTTCTCGCACTGCCACTTCAACAAGAAGATCTTTCTTTTTTTTCTCATCACATGGCCATCCAATTGATGAATTTCTCATTTCTCTTCCATCACACACTGATTCAATCGATGGATCCACCCTCATAAGGCTTCACCGACAATGAAATAGCACTACTCTCAAAAAAAAAATAAAAAAAAAAGAAAAATCTATGCAAATAGCATCCATGAGTATTTAGTCAAAATAATGATCAATATCATATCTTCTCTTCTATATCTTCTGTGGTTACATCCTACATCAAAAGCCCCTTCTCTTCTATTTAATAATAAGCATTATGCATGCACGTCACTAGTACAATCGATAAATGATATGCACCATTAATGCACATCATTAGTACAATTGGTTTTTGGCTTACTAAATTCAATCTATTAAAAGAAAATCAAATGATCAAAAAAAAATAATCAAAAAAAAAGTCAATAAAAAACCCGTAGCAAAAGCCTTTTAACACTAGCAAATGATTCAATGTTGTATTAAATACACACAAGAATGTTTTTCTTCTTTTGCCACAAACTAGAAAGAATACAAATGTACAGCACCAAGTTTTTGTTCTTGTAAATTACAACTATGTACAAGAACATGACATATTACACACCAGACATTGGGATTTCCCATCAAAGTTTTTAACTAAATCAACACAAAACCCACAAACAAAACACATAAAGAAACAAAGGTCAGAGCTGGATTGCACCATCAATCCCCTCTTGCTAGTTGTAACTTAGGCCCCGAAGCAACCAAAAAGCTTTTTTGGAGCAAGACCTGTGGCACGGTATTTTGCAGCCATTTCCTCTGCCTTCAGGATCTCTTCGCCACGCTTGGCCTCGACACATGCTCTCTTTTCTTCTGCTGCCTTGTGAATCATGGCCACCTTGTTTTTCATTTTTTCAGCATACTCCGCCTTCAATTTTTCTAGTTCTTCCTGCTCACACATTAGAAGAAGTAAGTATAGGTTGCAGGCCCCCTAAAGCACTAGGAAAAAGAAGTCATACAAGTTGCATCACTATGAAGATGCTGGAGACCTGTTTAAGTGCTGCTTAAATCAATCATGCTTTCCTACCATGAGAAAGAAACACACAAAACTCTACATGGGGGAGCCAGTTCTTTTTTATTTTGCTACTTCATCAGATGCTATTTCTTATGGTTAATACCTTCTTGAGGTTTATTTGGCTGACTTGCAGTTAATCTGTTTTGCTGTTTCTGCCACCACTGTGATAATCTCTGACAACTACAAATATAAGCTCGGTAGACTGGAAAAATAAAAGCCTAAAACCTTTTCTGTATAATAAACAGAACAAGAAAAAAAAATTGATTACCTCTTTCGTTTTCAGCGCAGCTTCAGTAGCTGCCTTCTTTGAGTTCTCCCATGCAGTAATAGATGACATCTGCTTAGCAGCCCTGTTTGACATTATCAGGAACCTAAGTTATATTTGAATATCTACCAATGGTAAAAACAACAATATATATTCCACAATCATTCAGTAAGACAAAGAGATAATGCACTGTTCTAGCAAAAATGTTACACCAGCCTCATACAAGCTTGATTAAATTTTTGTCAATCTAGTTAAGCATCTTGAGACAGATGTTGAAACTTGAAAAAAGCCAATTGCCAGAAAATCAGCTGAAGAAAGAAATAATAGCGATAGAAATAAAGAAATAAGTTCTGCAAATATCTGTTTCAAAGCATCTGCCACTTTAGGTAAGGATATCTGACAGGAGATATTATTTAATGTGCTTCATAGATTTTGACCAAAATCTGAAGAAATGTTTAAGATAATTCTACATATAATGGGTTTAAGCATGGTTCTGAATCACTTCTTGACATGTCTAACCTAATGTATGATACTTATCAATCCCTGAGCCTGGAGACATGTTAAACACCACATTGTAGCTCTTTTGTCCCTATTTTTAAAGGGGAAAAAGGTCTTTAGCACAACTAGACAAGTTCCCACTACTGGCTTCTGTTGTATGCTACTTATTAATCCCTGTGCTTGGAGTCCTGTTAAACACCACAATGTAACTCCTTCTATCCTTATTTTTTTGGATAAAAAAAACCTTTAGCACAATTAGCTAGACAAGTTCCCATAACTAGCTTGGCTTTACAAATCCTTCATCACCAATTTATAAGGACCTCCTCTACCTAGCATAAACTTGTTCACATCCCTGCGCATCATAACTAGATCCAGTATAGTGTCTTTTTCGCTCCACAAAGATCAAGATCAAATGAATGTTCATTCTTTTTCTTTCGATACTTCCCTTCTTCTTCTCCAGTTGGAGAAATCTTGTTACTCTTAGACTCCAAGTCAATCAATTCACTGGAGGACTGCCGGGGAAATTGATAAGCTCAAGGGTTTAGTATTTCTCAATCTGCAGGAAAACAATCTCACCAGTCTCATTCCTCCGGTCCTTGGCAACATGACCAAACTAAAATCTATAGACCTTCGTCATAACCTACTTTCTGGTCTTATACCCCATGAATTTGGCAGCCTAGTGAACTTAAGAAATCTACGCCTTGCAAATAATTCTCTAACTGGTCCTATTCCTCCCAGTTTAGGAAACCTCACAAAGCTTGAACTTTTGGACCTCCTCAATAATGCGATTTCAGGCACCATCCCACGTGAATTAGGCAACCTAGCGAACCTATATGATTTAGATATCAGCGATGGTTACCTAACAGGTTCCATCCCTTCTAGCTTAGGAAATCTCACCGGACTTCTCTATTTATACCTATACGGCAATAGTCTCACTGGCTCCATACCCCCTGAACTAGCCAACCTAATCAACATAGTTCGTCTACAACTCTTGGGCAATGAAATAACAGGTCCCATCCCTTCTGGTTTCGGAAATCTCACCAGTCTACAGAGTTTGCTCCTCTACGGAAATAGCATCTCCGGCACCATTCCTCGTGAACTAGGCAGTCTACCCAACTTATCTGATTTTCGTATTTTTGATAATCAATTATCTGGTTCTTTGTCTCGAGAGCTGGGCAATCTTACAAAGTTGGATAAAGTAGAGGTGTCTGTCAATAATTTTTCTGGTTACCTACCGTCAAAGATTTGTAAAGGAGGTGTACTTCGATATCTTACGATAAATGACAGCCATTTTGAAGGTCCTATCCCATCAAGCCTGAAAAATTGCTCCAGCTTAGTAAGAGTTCGCATGGAAAGAAACAAGCTCAAAGGAAGAATCTTTGATGCCTTTGGAAAGTACCCTATTCTAAGGTACATCGATATGAGCGACAACCAATTGTATGGCGAGATATCATCAAACTGGGCGTACTGTCCAAATTTAACAAGCTTGCAAATTTCAGGAAACTTTCTAACTAGGAAAATCCCTTCCGAATTTAGTAAAATGCTGAAACTAGAAATACTGGATCTTTCTTCCAATCAACTTACAGGAGAGATACCAAGGGAGCTAAGTAGCATGAGCTCATTATTCAACTTGAATTTAAGTAGCAATAGATTATATGGAAGAATTTCTTTGGAAATCGAAAAATTATCTAACCTAGAAATTTTGGATTTATTTGGGAGCAACTTGAGTGGGCCATTACCGCAACAATTGGAGGTTTTCTCTAAATTGCGCGTCTTGAATTTAAGAGAGAATAAATTGGATGGAAGCATTCCTACCCAAATCGGAGGGTTAGAAAGGTTGCAAGACCTACTTGATTTGAGCCATAATTTGCTTGGAGGGGAGATACCATCACAACTGGCAAGCTTGACTTATTTAACATCTTTAAACTTATCTCACAATAATTTATCAGGATCCATACCATCGTCTTTTGGAGGCATGATGGGTTTATCATCAATCGATGTATCCTACAACAATTTAGCGGGCCCACTTCCTAATAGCAAATTGTTTCTAAATGCTCCAGCAGAATGGTTTGCTCATAACAAAGATTTATGTGGCGAAGTGTCCAGTTTGCCCCATTGTGCAAGTCCAACAGCGACAAGCACTCATCATCCAATGAAAAATCACATTATACAAATTGTTATTCCTATCTTGGGCTGCCTGTTTCTTTTAGCTGTGTCATATTTCATCATTGTGGTTCTTCAAAGGAAGGGAAAACCTATGAAGGAAGAAGATAACGAAGTAATTAGTGGCCACCTATTTTCAGTATTGAATTTTGATGGGAGGACAGTTTATGATTACATCATCAATGCCACTGAAAATTTTGATGAAAAATATTGCCTTGGGAAGGGAGGATATGGCACCGTTTACAAAGTGATGCTTCCGATGGGACAAATGGTGGCTGTAAAGAAACTTCATGAAGCGGAAGAAGACATGCTTGATGAGAGAAGTTTCAGAAATGAGATTCAAACATTAACCAATATTCGGCACCGTAACATTGTAAGACTCCTTGGATTTTGCTCCAATGCTCGATGCAAGTTTCTTGTGTATGAATACATTGAGAGAGGAAATTTAGCTTCTATCCTTCGTAGTCAAGAAACAGCCACAGAATTGAATTGGGGTAGAAGAGCTCAAATCATCAAAGACGTGGCGCATGCTTTATCATACATGCATCATGATTGCAATCCATCCATAGTTCACCGAGACATTTCAAGTAATAATATATTACTAGATTTTGATTTCAAAGCTTATGTCTCGAACTTTGGCGCTGCGAGAATTCTTAAGCCTAACGCATCAAATTGGAGCAAACTTGTAGGCACATATGGATATATTGCCCCCGGTAAGTCATTTGTGCTTAAATTCCTCTCTATAATTAGTGTAATAGTTTATCTTGTAGTTTTGAACCTTTTAAATATACTATTACATTCATAAAAATTATTTTTATTTGTGACTAGTATGCAGAAGTTTAGACTAACCAACACTTTTACTATGGAATTATACTATTTTTTTTCATGCAGAACTTTCTTACGGAATGAAGCCAAATGAGATGTGTGATGTATACAGTTTTGGTGTACTTATATTAGAACTAATAATGGAAAGGCATCCTGGTGAGCTTGTCTCCTCTTTGTCATCATTAGACAACCAACAGTTATTGTTGAAAGATGTGCTAGATCAGTGGATCTCACCTCCAATAGATCACATGGCTGAGGAAGTTCTTCTATTAACCACAGTAGCACTTTTATGCATCCGAGTTATACCAGAAATACGACCGATGATGACAAAAATATGCCACTTTTTCACTATTGGAAACTCTCCAACTTTTCATGAGCCTTTCTATTTGATCAAATTAGGCCAGTTAATGGACTGTTTTAATTAAATTTAGCATTTGGCATCTTCAAATATCATATGTAGAAGTTCAAATGTGCAATTAGTATGATTAAAACTTGGCATGTGCCATGTAAGTGTAATATTTAAATGGACAAATATTATGTGCATAATTATTGCAATATTTCATCAAAATACATTGTTTTGATATTGTATTCACCGAGCAATCAAGTATATGAATTACATTTTTTTTAGAATACATTCTATTTTTTTATATTCTATGATTATATCAAACATAATGTATGAAGCTTATCTTAACCTGAATTATTATTAGACGCAATTGTCCCATCACATGTATTAAGTTAATGCGACTAATTCATGTAATCATCAGGTGCTTAAATGCTTAATGTTGATAGTTCTTACTTTAGTTTTTCTTTTCCCAAAGTGTGGGTTGTTTTGCAAGCCAAGTTACTAATTCAAATGGCATGAGTTTTTACACATGCATCAAAGTATGTTCAATAAATGTTTACTTTTAGACAAACACAATAAATAGTCCAGCGTGATGCAGGACTAATTGCACGGTTGTACCTCATGTGTTGCATATGCTAAGAACTTCAAACCATGATAATTAGGTTGAAGGCTTATGTGGGTAAGTTATTAGTCTCAACTGCTGGCCAACGACTATTCCACAGAATTATTAACCAACAATCACTTAAAAGATATCCAAGCAGTCAATTCAAATAGGACCTAGGATAGAATCAGTTAAACTGGGGAAGGACTAGTGCTATTGTTTACTTAAATCAATTATATAATTAATCTGACTAAAATTGAATGAATCAAGTGATTTTTTAAGAAGGAACTTAGGAGCGGTGCATTATCTATGCGCCCTCTGGTTCTATATTTATCTATCTACCTTTTCTCTCTCTATCATCAGTTGATGCTTACATGAAGGCTAAGGTGGTGTTGGAAAATGAAGAGAGAGGTAGATAGAATTAGAGGGCATGTAGGTAATGCACTGCAACTAAGTTCCATCTTTTTTTTTACCGATATCACAATATAAATTAAAAAATCAGATTGATTTTTCATGTTCCTTAAAATTATTTTTTAATCAATATAATTTAAATATCAATAATACTTTTGCGAAGCATTTTTGTTTTTTAGATCTAAATCTCTCTTTTCCTCTTCTTTAATCGATTTGGCGCGAACACTCTCCCTCCCTCCCTCCCTCCCTCTCTCTCTCTCTTGTCTCTTTCATCTTTTTATCTCTCCAACTGATTTAGAAGATTTTATGTATTATTACTTTTTTAGAAATTTATGATTAATTTTATGTATTCATGTGGATATTATATTATATTATAATTTAAATAACTTACTTTTAAGGATTTAAATATCAAAGATGTCAAATTCATTGAATTCTATATAAAAATTATTTTTATTTATTGTTATAGATATATTTTTACTTTTTGATGTGATCCAATTTGGCTGCCTAATTCTGTGGTGACACATGATAGAGTTGGATATCAACATGAAGTAAAAGGGCCTAACGGGAAAAGGTTTTTCCTTCGTGATCAATAACCTTTATTACTCTAATTAAGACTCTCCTTGTTTGGTGTAAAACCATTCTAAAAAAGAATTAGCCAATCTATTTGAGGAATATTCCTTCATAGTCACCATCTCCTTTGGGATCAAGGTTATTAGAGCTCTTCGATGTGAGAGTTTGGTTCTAAAAATAGCTCCTCCAAAATGTTGATAAAAGCAATTAAAGTCTTCTTAGTTTAACAAGTTTTTTTGATTCCTTGCTTGCATCTTTGGTAGCTCATCTAAAAGCTATAAGATTCTTCCTTGTCTAATATGGCTGACTTGAGCATTGGAGGGTTTTCTCTAAAGAAAAATTCTATAATCTCTTGTACTCTCCCTTCTTTTCTCATATAGGAAGGCATATAGTTTTGTTAGGAGGTGCTCTGCCATTCGAGGGAGGATGCATCTCATCCATTGGCACGTGAAGATCAATTTTGGATGTTAACTGATTGGCATCGTTTGTGAGAATCGAGTAAAAGCACCCAGCTATGCCACTTAGGAGAAAAGATGGAGCAAGCAACACTCAAGCATTACGAGCCATGCTCATGTCAACCAAGGGTAGTCATGGCTAATGACCAAAATCAACTGACCTAAAGACCTATGGCCAGTGACCTCTATCAACTGATATAAAGAGTTACTATTGATGACTTAAATCAGTCAAGCTGAAGAGCTATGACTGATGATCTCTATTAGCTAACCTAAAGAGCTATGGTCGATGATCAAAATCAGCCGACTTAATGAGCTAGCACTATTAACCAAATTGATCAATCTGAAGAGCTATAATTGATGAACTAAATTCAGTAACATAAAGAGTTATGACTGATGATCTGAATTAGCTAATCTAAAAGGCTACAACTAATGACCTAAATTAACCAGCCTTAAAAGATATGGCTAATGATCTAAAATAGTCGACTTAAAGAGCTATCTTAAATGACCTAAATTGGCCAACTTGAGAGCTATGGTTGATGATCTAAATCAGCCAACCTGCCAATGTTTTAAATCAACTGATTTAAAGAGTTATGACTGATGATCTAAATCAGCCAACTTGAAGAGCTATGATCGATGATCAAAATTGACCTACTGGAAGAGCTATAGCCAATGATTTAAATCGATCGACCTAAAAAGCTACAATCGATGACCTAAAATAGCCAACCTGAAGAGCTACAATTGATCACCAAAATTGACTAACCTAAGGAGCTATGGCAAATCATCTAAAATGACCAATATGAAGAGCTATGAGTGATGATCAAAATTAACTGACCTGAAGAGTCAAGGTCGACCTAACTAAAGTTAAAGCTGACCTAACAAATTAAGACCGACCTAAAAAGTCAAAATTGAACTGACCAAAATCATGGCTGATTTGAAGAATCAAGTTCGACCTGAAAAGCCAATGCTAATGATGGCTGACTTAAACAGACAAGGCTGACTTAAAGAATCAAAAGTTTTGAACTCACTATTATTCGGTGTTTATTTATTATATATCATATTCATGCTTTATCTATTGGATTGCAATTTTATTATTGTATAGGTGAATTTGGGCTACCTTTGGAATTACTTGTATACTGGATAAGTAATAATTCTCAACATTTTGGTGATAAGTAGTTAAAAATACTTTCAAATTCCATGCTTTAATTTTCCATTTTACTTCCTAGTAGTTGATTGATCTATTATATTATTTTTTTCTTTTCTTTTGTTGATCATATATTTTGATAAAGGCATTTGGATCAGCACAAGCTAATGAACAATTCAACTATGTAGAATCTTAATGTTAATAATCTTCTACAGGTTTTTTTTTTTTAATGCTTACCTTTTTCAAATGATATTAAAAGCAAATATACTATATAAGTTATATTACAATGCTAGCGGATTGATTTTATAGTTATATGGACATATACTAATAAAGCAATACAGAGAATTCAAGACAAGTTTCTTAATAGATGGTTCTTTCTGGGCACCTAGTAGGAATATGGACCCTAGCTTTACATTGTAAATATAAGGTTTTTCAATATTGACCTCACTAAATTAATTCAATAGCTATCTTTATTAATCTTAGTAAATAAAATTTTGAAATAATTTTACTTAATATATATGTATGTGCGCACTATGAAATCATTCTAATTTTAGAACTTAAAAGTTAATTTATTTATATAAAAAATATTTACATCTGTAGCTATCCTAAAAAAGTTGCTTCCAATTGTATTATCTTTATTCAAGCAGTTGAAGAGTAGATTGGACACCTTATATGAAATTTGTGTATCAATTTAGTATTACCTGATGTTATTTTAACAATTAAAATAAAATGTAATGCAGAGTTGGATTTGATTATATTCGAACGTAGCTAAGTTTAGGATTCGGTCACCTCTCCACCCTTAAATTTATATGAATTTCGGAGCCATCCCATCATTTTCACCTTTTTCATCTTTGCGATGAGTGAACTATGTGGATCTAAAGATGGAGGAGGTAATGGGATATAAGCTTGGCTATATTTAAATGTAGCCAAGTTCACCTAATGTAATGCATACTATTATATTTGAACGATGTCTACTACCAATATGCTACTCAAAATAATTTTCTTTTCCTTTTTAATTGAGGCATGTGTAAGATTAGACTGATGGTAATAAAATTTAATATGATAATTTACATGATCTAAGTAATGAAAAATAAAGTCGATCTAAGTAATGAAAAATAAAGTGGACTGGAATGAGAAATTCTTGTTCCAACAGGTAAAAGAGTTGAGGGAGAGTCAATTTGGGTTGAGGCCAAAGATGCATTGCTAGTTGTCATAGTTACATAAAAGGCTTGTTTAAAGTAGATAATTTTTGAAGATTCTTAGTGATATTTATATAAATTGACATATTATACAGATTCTCGATAATTTTTTTCTTCTATATTCTTTTTATGAATAATCTTTAAATGGGATTACGAAACAAACAATTTAGTTAACCAAAAAGCTATACTATTGACATTTTATTTCTTGTGCATCATATATGTGAATGTAAATATGCTCAATACTAATGCTATTAATGAAGAAAAAATAGAAAATACTATAAAAGAAATAAGTATTATTATATGTATGTCACCAATACAAATGTAAGAACATTCACAATCTATAAAATAGGCTGACTACGTATGATGATTTTTTCCATGCCATTACATTTATTTATACAATAAACAGTAAAAACTAATAGAAAATAAAAAATATGATATTATTATGTTACCTACTTTTTTTTATGTAAATAATTACCCCTTATAAAAATAAAAACTACCTAAAAATTAGAAAAAATTATTTTTTTCTTGCACAATTCCACCACTTTCTTTCTTAAGCTCTCATTAGAGGAAAAGGTATAAAATATCAGAAGAAACAAAAATTAAAAAAAAAGAAAAATCGATAGTTTTGGAAGGATCATCCCTCATTGGAACTAATTCCTAATTTATAATTAAGTGAAGAGACATTATCATTTCATATGGGATGTTCCATTTTCTTTTTATCTCTTGCAAGAGTTATTTCATTTTTTTTTAATCTGGTATGTGATGCTTAAAATTAATATCTTTGACCAAAAAGTGGCTTTTAAAGATATATAGGCTAGTAGGTCAACTCATTCGGAAAGGCAAATCATGAAATAGAAAAAGAGGAAATAGCATTTCCCTTTCATGAATGGAGCATGGGTAGAATGGTTTTAACATAATCCCCAACCTAATCCATCCATTGCCATCCTAATGGCAATATAAGTTCCCCATTGAAATATAAACATAAGCGTACAAGAAAACTCGAGAAAAATAATTTTCACCAAGTACTTGAGACTGGCTTGGATCCAATTCATTCAATAATACTGATACAGAATGTGATATGTAGAAATATCTTGATACACAAATAAATAAAATTCACCTTAATACTAATATATCATTTTTATCATAAACCTACACATTGTGGAACTCTAAGTATAAATTTATGTAAAACCTTGAGAAAGGCTATTTTCACTAGATCCTTGAGAATATAACTTGATTCTGAGTTCCTTCCTTGACGCTAATACATCAAGTCTTGTGTAATGTCTTAGTCTACCAACAACGAGAGCGAAGGCCTAAAAACTAATAGTGCCATCTGTTGTTGGAGGCGGTGATATAGTTTGATATTATCTAGTTTTGTTGCTGCTTTCAAGCTTTTACATTAATAAATAGTCAATTTTTTTGAGCTGTATAAAATATTTCAAAACTGGTGGCAACTTTCACCATTTTCATTTTTCAAAATTAATTGCATGTATTTATCCTTGGCCAATTGTATGTGAACGTGGAATTTGTGAAGATGTATCATCACAAGTTTCATTGCTTTCAAGTGTCCGATGACTCATTGGAACATTTAATAAACCTCAATTTCTCAACATAAAAACAACAATGTCCGAACTTTTTTTTTAAAAAAAATGATGAAGCTATTGAAGTAGAAGAAGCTTGAGCGAGAATGAGGTGTTAAGCCAAAGCCCAATATGGGTGGTATGCAAGCATACTTGGGAGTCCTCAATGAACGTATTACAAATTCTTCAGTGCTCATGCCTAGACAACAGTTGTGCTACAACAGCATGAAGCTCCCCAAGGATTGTGGGAAACTGGGGAAAAAGAAAACTTGCCATTATTTGTCACTTAAATTTAAGTTTGTTGTGGAGGCCTTTCTCTGGTAGGTGAAACCTTGAAGCCCAGGACTGAATAGCCCACTCATTCTGCCATCAATACAATGTGTTGTCTAAGATTTTATTAGTTCTGATAATGACAGTTAACTAAAGAAGATATGCCTGTTAGCATTATCCTTAAGTTCTATTCAGCATCATCTTATGGACAATTTAATCTTCAACATCCCCACATTCCACATGCCTTGCATGCATGTCTTGGTACTGTTAAAAATAATAATGAATTTTAAATTTAAACTGTTTAAAAATTACTAAAAATTCAAATCTAAAAATTTAAATGCAGAAATTTAAATCAAAAGAAGTTGAGAACCATGCCTAGACTAAGGCATGTTAGACACTGCCCTAACAACCCAGCTCAATCCAAACCTCCTACCACGAATACGATTGCGTGGAAGTGTAGCCCAACGACTCCTTGAGATGCTCAAAGGAAAATTAGCAATAACAGGATAATAAGGAAACAAAAATAATATTAAGGAAGAGATTCTGCGATTAGAATTACTTTAACTCTAGATCTTTAAGCCTATTTATAGACTCACTACAGGAAAGATTTTAAACATGACTGGTCGCGAACGTTCACGAGCGATCGCGGTGGTTTGCGAGTGATAGCGGTGGTTTGCGAGCGATCGCGCCATGCGCATGCTCACACGAGCGTTCAAATTTTTTTTTAATTCAAAACTTTTTTTTAAAAAAGTCAACAATCCCCTACAAAGTCAATATAACATAAATTTTTTGGGCATTTTATTATGCGTAATAGATGAGATGTCCTATGGACTTGAATTTCACTTAGTATTGATTGTATACATTTGAAGGAACTATCGTAGATTAAACCTTGAACAAGGTCATTTATTCGAACTTCTACTAATCACACACACAGTACGAATCAATTGGGTTTAAGCGGTCAGCGCATATTAAAAGCCTTGCACTTAGTACCTTGATTTTTCATAAGAATTTCTTAGGTTTAGCCCAAATGTTTAGTCATTGCCTAATATGATAATTCTTACATAGGTGAATCCTCCAAGGGTATTTGTGACTAATACCCTGTAAATAACTTACCTTGGATCCATTAAGAGTATAGCTCAACCTTACATAGATTTATTTTGTTACTTTATAAGAATACTCATCAGAGGGGTAGGAGGAGAAATTTCTTCAAAAATTGTGTTCTAACACGATCATTCAATCAGTTTCATTTCTACCATATTGAACCTCTTTCATGGGATCTCCAATCACAGAGGTTGGGTATCCACTACTGGTGACCAAATAATGGGCTTAAGCCCTATCCCTCTTGATGATTTTAAGACTCCACTCCTAGATAGTCCCTTGGTTAATTGATTTGCCAAATTCTTTTCAAACTTGACAAATTTTAAGGAGATAACATTATTTTTCTTATATTGTCTTATAGACTTATGATGAAGCCATATATAGCGGTTCATCTTTATATTGATACTCTTTTGATTACTCAGTTCGATTACGACCTTATTATGACAATGGATTGATATAGTCAGAACTGGCTTCGGTACCAAAGGTAGCTCTGATACTAAATTCTTAATCCACTCTACCTTATTATAGGTGGTATCTAGAGCTATCAATTCGGCCTCTATGGTGCTTCTAGAAACGATAGTTTGCCTAAATGATCCTCAAGCAATAGCAGCACTACCAAGAAAAAAGAAATATCCGGTGGTCGATTTAAGATCAAGTGAATCGGTGACCCAATTAGCATCACTGTAACCCTCAACCACCTCAGAGTATTCAGTGAACATCAAAGAGAGATTAAGTATTTTTTTTAGATATCAGAACACTTTTTCTAAGGCTGTCCAATGAGATTGATCAGGATTTTGATTATATTTATCAAGTCTCTCTACAGCATAGGCAATATCAGGTCTTATCCTATTTGTCACATATAAGAGGGATCCTGTGATTTGAGAATATTTTAATCGATCAATTGGATCACCTAAATTTTTCTTTAGGTGAAAGCTAAGATCAATCATATGGAGTAGATATTGATTTAAGATCAGAACAACTAAATTTCTTAATTATTTTTTCTATAGAGTGAGAAAGAGAGAGAGTTATCCCTTCATGGGATCTGATAAGATTCATTCCTAGGATTACATCTACTTTACCTAAATCTTTTATATCAAACTTAAATAAAAGAAAAGATTTAATATTTGAAATAATTTCAAAAGATGTTCCAAAGATTAGAATATCATCGACATACAAGCAAAAGATTACACAATCATCATCGATGATCTTAGAATAGACACACTTGTCATGATTATTGACCTTGAACCCAAAGGATAGGATGATTTGATTAAATTTCTTATGTCATTGTTTTGGAGCCTGTTTAAGACCATATAGGGACTTAACAAGTTTATAAACCTTGTTTTCTTATTCCTTTACAATAAAACCTTCAAACCATTCCATATACATCTCCTCCTCGAGATCTTCATTAAGAAATGCAGTCTTCATATCCATTTGATGAATGATCAACTTATGAATGGAAGCAATGGCAAGAAGAGATCTAAGGGTTGTTATTCTAGCTATAGGAGAATAGGTATCAACGAAATCTAACCCTTTCTTTTGGTTATAACCTTTGGTTACTAATCTAACCTTATACTTCTCTATCGAACCATCAGGTCCAAGTTTCTTCTTAAATATCCACTTACATCCTAAAGGTTTGCTACCAAGGGATAGATCAGATAAGATCCAAGTTTGATTTTGTAAGATTGAATTATATTCAGAAAGAATGGCTTCCTTCCAAAAAGGGGCGTCGAATGAAGACATCGCCTTTGAAAAGGAGGAAGGTTTGCCTTCGACTAAGAAAGTAAAGAAACCTTCACCAAGGTCTTTTTCCTTCCTTGTCCTTGAACTTTTTCTAAGTTCAAAAGGTCCACTTTCAAAGTTAGGTCTTTTTCTTTTCCTTAACTCATTAGAGAACCCAGATTCAAAAGAATCAGGAACTAAGAGAAATTATTAGAGACTTGATTTGGAACTTAGTTCTTAAATGGGAAAACATTTTGAGATGTCGATTTGATAAGAGTATTATTTTGAGATGTCGCTTATTTCAGATTTTATTACAACAAACCTATTGGTATTGCTATCCAAGAAATAACCTATAAAGATAGCATCTATGGTTTTAGGTCCTATCTTTCTTCTCTTGAGTTCAAGTATACCTACCTTAGCTAGGCACCCTGACACTTTAAGATAATCTAGTTTGGGTATTCTACCTTTCCAAAGCTTAAAAGGTGTTTTAGTATTATCCTTAAAGGATATCCTATTTAGGATATAACAGACAGCTAAGAGAGCTTCCCCCCATAAGTTTTTGGGTGCATCTGAACTGATTAACATTAAGTTAACCATATTCATTAAGGTACGATTTTTCTGTTCAGCTACACCATTGGATTGAGGAGAGTATGGTGGTGTAACCCCATGAATAACTCATGTTCTTGGTAAAATAGGGTCATTTCATTTGAGGTATATTCACTGCCTTAGTCTGACCTAAATCTTTTAAGGTTTTTTTCAGTTTGAGTTTCAACTTCTGCCTTATAGTTCTTAAACTTATTTAAGACTTTATCCTTAGATTTAATCAAATAGGTGTGACAATATCAAGAGAAGTCATCAATGAATGTTATAAAGTAATGACTTTCTCCCCGAGTAGGTAACTTGGTAGAGTCACACACATCGCTATGGATCAAATTAAGAATGGTTGAGCTCCTATTTACTGATTTAAAAGGTTTTCTAGGGTTCTTGGCTTGAATACAAATCTCACACTTGATCTTTCTATCAATATGAACTTTAGAGATCAAATTAAGATTTGTCATATAATGAATACGATCAAAGTTCACATGACCAAGTCTACCATGCCAGACATTTAAAGATTCAACATTAAAAACAAGAGGACTTTTATTAGATAACTTGGAGACTATATTTAATTTGAAAAGACCTTTAGAAACAAAGCATTTTTCAACAAACTCGTTATTACGAGTGATTACAACTTTATTTGATTCTAAAATAATTTTATATCCTCTAGATATAAGAAGAGATCCATTAATCAAATTTTTTCTAACACTAGGAACGAACAGCACTTCATAAAGAATCAAGGTCTTCCCAAAGGTCATCCTCAGGTTCACTTGACTTTTTCCAAGCATTTGTGCCAAAGAATCATTCCCAAGTATTATACCTCCTCCACTTAATTCCTAAAAAGCGGAGAACCAAGAGTGATCAGAACACACATGAACATTAGCTCCTGAATCAAGCCACCAATCGCAAGAAAATTGGGTTAGGTTAACTAAGGGTTTTGAATTCATTAACCTGAAAGAAAGCTCAGCACCACTTTCGACCATGTTAACTTGATATTTGGATGATTTCCTTAACGGTTCAATCTTGTGGTGGTAGCAGTCCTTTGCCAATGATTGGACCTTCCATACATGAAGCAGAATATCTCTTTATTATTCTTTGACTTTTGGTTCGATCCGTCTTGGTTTGATCAATTTTGAGGAGGTCTAGATGATTAGTTGGATTTAGATTAGAATTTCTTTTTCTTAAAATTTTTTTCCCTAGGTTTGAATTAATTTGGGGTTGAATTTGACTCGATCAGATGGATCTTGAGTCTAAAATCAGGCTTTTACTTGAGTTTAAGCTGATGTTCTTTTTCAATCCTAACAGAGTTAATCACTTCTACTAGGGTCAAGTCACCTTGCTTATGGCTTAGCTCTCGCGAAAAAATTGACCAAGAAGATGGAAGGGCTTCAGCTAAGGCTTAGACCTTATAACTTTTAGAAAAAGTATAGACCGCCAACTCAGCCTTCCTAAGAAAATCTTAGAATTCATGAATTTGAATACTAACGAGTTTGGAATCCACCATTACATACTTTCAGAATTTTGAGATGGTGAACCGGTCTAGACCGGCATCATCCATCCTATACTCAACTTCAAGGGCATCTCATAGTTCCTTAGCAGTTTTGGTAGGAAGGTAAACATTATAGAGGTTATCTAAAAGGGCACTTAAAATTCTGTCTACAAGAAAATCTATTTCTTGAAGGGTTTTTGATATTGAGGAGGAGAAAGTCTCAACGGAGCTAGAGGAACTTGGTTGAGAAATGGATTTAGGATTTGAAGATTCTATAGCAGAAAATAATCCTGATGTGGTAAGCCAGTATCTCACTTGGCTTTGCCACCTCTTAAAGAATAATCCATTAAACTTTTTTGGTTTGATTGCACTAAGGTCATCCGAACCCATTTTATGAGAGTGTTGGTTGCTTAATTGGTTCTGCAAAACACAAACTTGAAGGTTCAATCTTATAGTTTGAGTTTTTAAATTAATGGTTTTCAAATAATTTCTACATTTTGAATTTAAATTCAAAAATTTGAATCCAGAAACTACTTGCAATAAATAAAGTAACCACTAAGCAAAATTAAATCAGCTAATTTAAATTTGAATTTAAGTCTCAAAATATTGAATTTTTAAAAGTCAAAATTTTCAAGATTTTTTAAATTTTAAATTTCAAATTTGAATTTTAAATTTCAAATTTGTAAAATAAATAAATTCAAAACTCCTTTTATTTATTTATCTTTTAAAAAAATTCTAAGACTTCCCCATAGATTTCAAAGCAGAAAAAATTTTTCCTTCAAAATAGAATTTTTTTTCTATCAGTTAATAACAACAATAACTAAATTTTTTTTAAACAATTCTAGCAATTTCTAGTGAAGGAAAAACTAGTCCTTAGCTGTTGAAAATAATAATAAATCTTAAATTAAACTATTTAGAAGTTGTTAGAAATTCAAATTTAGAAATTTAAATGCAGAAATTTAAATCAAAAGAAGTTGAGAATCGTGTCTGGACCAAGGCATATTCGATACTGTCCTAAAGAGTAGCTTTTATCCTTTTGTGCAGGTTGTAAACGATCTGTCCTAAGATACAATGATCCGACTTGATCCGAATCTTTTATCATGAGCACAACCACGTGAAGGTGCAACCAACAACTCCTTCAGATGTTCAACAGGATATAAGAAAATAAAAATAATTTTAAGAAAGAAATTTTATGATTGAAATTACTTCAACTCTAAATTCTTGAGCCTATTTATAAATTCAGTGAAAGATTTTAAAAACCGGTCCCAAGCGGTTGCAGCGGTTCGCAAGCAATCACGCCACGTGCATGCTTACGCTAACGAAAGCGGTTGCGTTGAGTGCACGCTAACGTGAGCGTTCGAATTTTTTTTTAAATTTAAAACTTTTTTTTATTAAAAAAAAAGAGTCAGGTAATGTAATCGTTTTTGTTGCTTTATATAAGCAGGTATACGAACCACCACAAGAGTTTCTGACCACAAATTTCTGATATGAAACAACGCAGCTAGCTGTTTCCAGGGAGCAGAGGATAAGAAAGACGCCGCTGGGATAAGACTCTAATTTGAGAGCTTTGTGGGACCTTATTAACAAAGGATAGAAATTTGGAATGGCCTTTCACAAATAAGTCACCAAAATTACTTTCTAGAAGAGTTAAGATGTAGCTGATTCTTATTAAATATTCTGATCGAATGTTCTGTTATAAGGTGTGCAATAAATTGTTGTTCTTCAATTAATTATACCATCAAAATGATAGCAACACGACAGCTCCCTGATGTCTGCTGGGCATTAACGACAACTACTGCACGTGATATCATTGTGATGACAGCATGACCTCACTCTCATGCTTTCCTTGATGGCAGCGGCTTACTTCCATTGCTGCTTCCATGGCAACATTCATCTCTCAACGACAACCGTTTTATCTCATCAGTCCATGCATCGCAATGCCTTCTACAAAAGTAGTTTGCTATAAGGCTTACCCGTTATTTTTAAAATCATCTTAATTATTAATTAAAATAAAATTATTTATAATGTTTTGATAAATAAATTATTTATCCAGATCATTTGATTTGATTACTTTTACTTTCTTCAGCCGCAGCCATTCTTATATTTCTTTGATCTCTCCTTTCGCTTTCTTTTCTCATCGCACTGTCGCTTCAATCAACGATTTCTCATCACTAGACTTTTTATTTCTTTCTCATCACACCATCATCTCAATCAATAAATTTCTCTTATTTCTTCTATCACACCACTGATTCAAATCAATGGATCCATCCTCGTAGGGTTTCGCCCTCAATGAAATAATTCTGCTCTCAAAAAAGTAAAAAAAAGTCTGTCCAAATAGCATCCACAAGTATTCGATCAAAATAATGATCAATATCGTATCTCTTTCTTCATATCCTTCGCAGATATAACTCACGTCTAAAGCTTGTTCTCTTTCATTTAATTATATGCGAAAATCGAACACATGACTATTCCAATCGGCTTTCCACTCACTAAATTCAATCTGTTAAAAGAAAATTAAATGATCAAAAAAAAATTAAAAAAATAAAAGGCCAATGCAATACCGTAGCAAAAGCCTTTACTTCTTTTCCCACAGGCTAGAAAGAATACAAATGTACAGCACCAAGTTTTCGTTTTTGTAAATTACAACTATGTACAAGAACATGACATATTACACACCAGACATTGGGATTTCCCATCAAAGTTTTTAACTAAATCAACACAAAACCCACAAACAAAACACATAAAGAAACAAAGGTCAGAGATGGATTGCACCATCAATCCCCTCTTGCTAGTCGTATCTTAGGTCCCGAAGCATCCAAAAAGCTTTTTCGGAGCAAGTCCTGTGGCACGGTATTTTGCAGCCATTTCCTCTGCCTTCAGGATCTCTTCGCCACGCTTGGCCTCAACGCATGCTCTCTTCTCTTCTGCTGCCTTGTGAATCATGGCCACCTTGTTTTTCATTTTTTCAGCATACTCCGCCTTCATTTTTTCTAGTTCTTCCTGCTCACACATTAGAAAAAGTAAGTATAGGTTGCAGGCTCTCTAAAGCACTAGGCAAAAGAAGCCATGCAAATTGCATCACCATGCAGATGCTGGAGACCTATTTAAGTGCTGCTTAAATCAATCATCCTTTCCTACCATGGGAAAGAAAGAAACACACTAGACGCTACTTGGGGGAGCAAGTTCTTTTTTATTTTGCTACTTCATCAGATGCTATTTCTTATAGTTAATGCCTTCTTGAGGTTTATTTGGCTGACTTGCAGTTAATAACAGTCTGTTTTGCTGTTTTTGCCACCACTGTGATAATCTCTGACAACTACAAATATAAGTTCGGTAGACTGGAAATATAAAGGCCTAAAACCTTTTCTGTATAATAAACAGAACAAGAAAAAAAAATTGATTACCTCTTTCGTTTTCAGTGCAGCTTCTGTAGCTGCCTTCTTTGAGTTCTCCCATGCAGTAATAGATGACATCTGCTTAGCAGCCCTGTTTGACATTATCAGGAACCTAAGTTATATTTGAATATCTACCAATGGTAAAAACAACAATATATATTCCACAATCATTCAGTAAGACAAAGAGATAATGCACTGTTCTAGCAAAAATGTTACACCAACCTCATACAAGCTTGATTAAATTTTTGTCAATCTAGTTAAGCATCTTGAGACAGATGTTGAAACTTGAAAAAAGCCAATTGCCAGACAATCAGCTGAAGAAAGAAATAATAGTGATAAAAATAAAGAAATAAGTTCTGCAAATATCAGTTTCAAAGCATCTGCCACTTTAGGTAAGGATATCTGACGGGAGATATTATTTAATGTGCTTCATAGATCTTGACCAAAATCTGAAGAAATGTGTAAGATAATTCTACATATAATGGGTTTAAGCATGGTTCTGAATCACTTCTTGACATGTCTAACCTAATGTATGATGCTCATCAATCCCTGAGCTTGGAGACATGTTAAACACCACAATGTAAATCTTTTGTCCCTATTTTTTAAGGGGAAAATGGTCTTTAGCACAACTAGACAAGTTCCCACTAATGGCTTCTGTTGTATGCTACTTATTAATCCCTGTTCTTGGAGTCCTGTTAAACTCCGCAATGTAACTTCTTCTATCCTTCTTTTTTTTTTTTGAGAAAGAAACCTTTAGCACAATTAGCTAGACAAGTTCCCATAACTAGCTTAGCTTTACAAATCCTTCATCACCAATTTATAAGGACCTCCTCTACCTAGCATAAACTTGTTCACATCCCTGCTCATCTAGGTGGTATGAGGTTGTCTCTCCAATTTAGATGCTTTAAGATTGATCCAAGTCCCTATCATGGTGAGGATTCCATAATTTCTTGTTGCAAAAGGCTGCATTCACTAGGTTTTGCATCAATTCATCCACAGATGGTTTACACTTTTCTAAATATTACTAATGTAAATGTAATTTCTACTTTCAACACATCCAACTTAGCAAGCTATTATTTGTGTTGCTCACCTCATATACCAGAACCCTCTATATTGCTGAACTATTTGAGCCATTTAATATTGTGGACTTTTACAATTTTTTTCATTAGCAGCAAAGCATGCTAGAAGCATGGAACACCCTGCCACGCTTCCGCATCAACCAACAAAATAAAACCCATTATCATCTCATTAACCCACAGTATACTTCCTTTTTTTCCTGAAAAGAACCCTGAGTATATCATTTTCAAATATCATTGACCACCGGATTACCTTGATGCCAATGGAAGATGATGCCCCTGACAAAACAGAGATGGCTAGCTTACAAGAAGGGTAGGTCTAGCAACGAATGGGGTGTGTTAGTGGGGAGAGGAGGGGCTGCTAACATTTAGAGAGGGAGAGAAAAGCACCAGAGCAATTTTTCGAAACAGGATGGATGTATTCAAGGCCAGGTCAAGGTTTAGCCCAGACAAACCTGTTAATTCATCTATTAGTTTAATTGGTGCAAAGTTAACGAAGCTGTACTATAGCTGTTAAATAAAGCCTTACAAGAACAACCACATATATGTTATAGCCCGTTAGTTATCTCGAAATCCACCGCAAGATGTATTTGTTCAAGCCAATGGAGAATAATTTATAACCACTTGAACAACAAGATATAATAACTTAGTTATTTTCAGCTTTGGCCTTTTCATTTTCCTCACATGCCTTTATTAAAGATATTCTCTTCTCTGTTTCAACCCTTGCAAGTTAAGCATCTGGAAGTGACAGAATCATAAATATTTTCGTGTTCTTTTTCAGGTATATAATACAGAACAATAAAGTACCAATTCAATTTCTCATTTTCCAAATAGTTACCACTCTCAGTCGAACTTACTGTGGCTTTCTCTGGAGTATGCGCAACTTCTGTACAAAGAAAACTTAATTAAAGATTAATTAAATGTTTTAAGAAATGATTCTCACGACTTAACGTTGGCATATCAGGTGATCTCCAAAATCTAATATCCTAAAGTCTAGTATAGGTGTTGGGGAGGGTAGAGGCCACCTTTTGAGCTTGAAGTTTGAACTTAGGATCTCCCTAGTGCATGTTCTAGGAAAAAGGGAATCAACAATTGAACACAAGTCTGAAGACAGCTTGCCCTTCGTTCAAAGCATAACAGTCCATTTTCTTTATCACCCAAAGCCAATTCCTTCCAACATTTTTTTATCAAAAGAAATATAAAGTAAAGGTAGTATTAAAAGGATCCATTGCCATTCTTTCAAAGCATAACAATCCATTTCCTTTATCACCCAAAGCCAATCCCTTCCAACATTTTTATATCAAAAGAAATATAAAGTAAAGGTAGTATTAAAAGGGATCCATTGTATTAGAGTAGTGAATGATAAATGGAATCAGCAAAAGCCATTAGCCTAATGAGGACATTTTGCCATTTCACTTACCTTTCATCCTTAAGCACCCTAGTCTCCTGGCTTTTTCCTGAACGAGCGGTTCAAAGGAAAAAATATTAACCCAATAGGCTTCAAAATCTAGACTGCAAGTTTAAACCCGGAATCACTTTTCCTGATATACCACATAGACTTCAGTTATACTATACTGTATATACCAAACAGATGAAATTTTTTTCCACTTTCAAGTAATAAGATGCTACATACTCTGCGTTAACCTTTGTGCAGAGATTTCTCTGCGAATGCCCATGGAAATAAATAAGAAAAAAGATCAACTAAAAGTCTTGTTCAACAAAGATTTTGATCAACTAAAAATCTTGTTCGATGAAGATTTTATTTAATCAGACATCTTAGAGATGGATGATTTAACATCTTCCAACTTAATGACTGATGAGGGTTCCCATCCTTCATATTGGGGCTGAACCAGTAAATAAACTATATTATTCTTATAAACCAACATACCAACAAAAGGGTACGGCTCATGCGAAGAACTGAAGGCTTTGAATAAACTATGAAGCTATAAAGCTAGCATAATCATGATAATTTACACTGCCCCTATAAATATATCATTTAAAATCATATGGAAAGGAAAAGGCCCGGATGATATAATTGTGTCATTCCATTTTAAAACAAAAGCAATCCATGAAAACCGCAGGAGAGAACTATCCTTCGACTGTGGTAGAAATTATAATGATTAAAAAAACAACCTTCTTTCTTTTGCTCAATTAAAAACTGAGATCCGCATCAAATTGTACAGTTTCTATAAATTTACACATGTAAAGTAGTGAATTTTTCAACAAGCTTAGCAGGAAAAATCCACATCTAACTCTCAACAAAACATCATGACGAATTTAAACAACAAGAACAACAACAGCGCCCCTAATACTCTAAAGAAATACTCGAGTCAGGCAAGAAATGCACCACAAACTAGGAGTCGCGTTAAAGGTTCCAAGGAAGCCTGCCACATCTTTCAACGCGGTGACACCAACTATTTTCCAGAATTGATAGTCGGTGCATGACGATGAAAGTGAATTATATAGCAGCATCCTGTATCTCGCTGTTCCAACTAATTTCACATTTTTTTTAATGAAAGAATAATTCTTGCATCAAAGACTGGTGGGAGTTATCTTTAAGTCAGCCCAACCAAAAGGACCTTGGATTGTATGCTTTCCGGTCCAACAGCCATTAGGAAGGAAGACATATGAAAGCTCCGAGTCCACAACTTTTGATTTTTCCCCTCCTAAGTCTGGCCCATCCATGTCAATCACGATGCCTTTATCTTGTACAAGCGCCCGTGCAAGAGAGACCAACTCTCTGGATCATAAACTATTCCTGGCTTAGAACAACCACACTGGAAAGTCACAAAATAATCATAACTGATAAAGAACCATGTCATTTTATATTAAAAATTATATACTATTTATATTTTAAGCAAACTAATATATATATATTCATGGCATATAACTCAACCATGCATGCTTGCAACACAAACAAAGACGCAAAAGAGTAATATTCACATCCGGCACTTGATAAGGATAGTCATCAAAGAAATTTTTTTTTTTTTTCCTTTCTTATTTTGCAAGCCAAAAGATGAGAAAGATAAATTGGAGTGCTTGCACCCTTTCATGTAGTGCAAATGGATTCTTTTCATATGTTAACAAGCAAAGGTAACAACTTTCCATTTTGGTAGGGAGCAACGGTGAGAAGAAATTACCACCACTTCCTTCCTAGGACTCTTAATCTCCCAATTAATTCTTATCAATAAAATTTTCTCCCTCTTTACTTTTACCGTTCTTTCAAAAGCAAAGTAATGCAGAATTAATTGAGTATTTGTTTTAGCAACAAAAAATGAAGTGAGGTTAAACTCGCGAAAAGAAACTATGAATTTCTTCTTTCTATGAAAAATAAAATCAACCAGTATGATTTTTTTTCTTATTCTTTCCTCTTTCATCCATCAATTTCTATAAAAAACCAGTCTCAAAACCTTGCTCTTATTTTCAGCCCAAATTAAACGCATGGAGAGATTGAATATTTAGTTTACACGGGATTTGAATTCAAATTGAAGATCAAAACAAGGAGAAGATAGGCAGTAAAGTTGATAAAGGGACTGCCTGGTATAATTTTTATTTTTATTTTTGAAACTATAATTTTATAGCCCTAAATGTATTTTGTAACTATTATAATAATTTATTATTATTTCACGTTATTTATTATTTTATTATTTAGTTAAATTATAATATTATTTTTTATATATTATATTATAATATAATATTATAATAATTTAATATTTAATTATAATCATATTATATAATATAATATAAGAGATAGATTTGGTTACATTTGAATGTAGTCAAGGCTGGATCTAGTTATCTCTCTCACCTTTTTATCTACACAATTTATGAATCCCAAAGATGAAAAAAAGTAAAAAATGTGGGTAGCTCTGGAATGCATATGGATCCAATGATGGAGAAAATGATTGGATTTTGAATTTGGCTACATTCAAATGTAGCCAAATCTATCTCATAATATAATAATATTTTTATTATTATAATATTATCTTATAAGTTTAAATTATATTATGTTAATATAAAAATAATAACATATATCTTTTTCCTATAGATGAGGGGTATTTTGGTCTTAAAATCTAAGTCCAAAATCACTTTATGAGGATGATCTTTAATATCTTTTCTCAAGAATGAATGTAAGATTATTGGGTTAAACAGTGATTTTAAAAATAGAAGTGATTTGGAATCATTACACCGTAAGATCATCGAGATACAATTAAATATGATTATTTATCTGAATTATTGGTGATATTGAATGAATCATCTCATAGCAAAAACATGATCCGCTACGAGATCCTTCAAAATTACTTTTAGAATAGTTATTCACTTCTCTCTTCCTCAACAGCTCATTGATTAAAATTGATTAGATCCACCGACTGTAGCATGTTCAGCATGAAGAGAGAGGAGAGGTGGGAAGGGAGGTATGGCTTATGCAAGCAAAATGTTTCCTTCCATTGACTGCTAGTGTAGAGGCCCCCAAAATGTCACTGTAGGAATTCCGGCAACGTGGATCACTTTTTGGCGCCAACGAACGATTCCGCCAGCGGTCTTTGCGGGAGGCGCGGTTGTGGCACACATGCACATGATGACCCCGCAAGCAAAGGCAGACGACGGACTTCTGTGAGCCCATAATTAACACGGAGGACGACTTACCGTGAAACAGAAAAGAAAAAAAAAAGCATGACTTACAGTGAGAAAGAAAATAAAAAAAAAGCATGGAGGACGACTTACAGTCAAGAAGAATAAAAAAAACGTAGTGCACGACTACCGGACCCCAATAAAAAAACACATGGTGGACGACTCCGGACCCCGCATCAGAGCTGAGGGAAATATTTCCTAGCCTATAAAAAGAGCTTCCGAATATTCACTCATGATCAGCACGAACCACAAGAGCTAGAGACCAGCGAGCGCCGAGATTCCTTGATAGTTTATAGTCTCATATATTAGTATGGATCCTAAGCCTTTTCCTCCACAATCCTTCTCCCCTGCTCTCCTGTCCCTTCGTCTCATTCTGTTCCGTTTCTTCTTCATCTCCTGTCTTTATTCATCATCGGCTGCTGCAACCTCTTCTACACTTGAATCCCAAGCACGAGCTCTCCTCCACTGGAAATCCACCCTCCAAAACACCCATGCACTGAGTTCATGGACCCTCTCCAACCACACGTGCATGTGGTCTGGAATCACCTGTGACGAGATCGGAGGCAGCACTGCCATCACCGAAATCAACTTGCACCGTGCTGGTTTGGCCGGTAGGCTCGATTCGCTCGACTTCTCCGCCTTCACGTCTCTCACTCGCCTCCGCCTCCGACGCAACTACCTCCTCGGATACATCCCGCCGGCCATCGGCACCCTCCCCGTTCTCACCTCACTCGATCTCGCTCAGAATCGTCTCTCCGGCAATCTGCCATACTCTCTGGCCAATCTCTATCGTCTGTCCGAGATCGACCTTTCCAGCAACGAATTAACCGGTGAGATACTTCCCTTCTTCTTCTCCAGTTGGAGAAATCTTGTTACTCTTAGACTCAAAATCAATCAATTCACTGGAGGACTACCCGAGGAAATTGGTAAGCTCAAGGGTCTAGTATTTCTCGATCTGCAGGAAAACAATCTCACCGGTCCCATTCCTCCGGTCCTTGGCAACATGACCGAACTAAAATCTATAGATCTTCGTCATAACCTACTTTCTGGTCTTATACCCCATGAATTTGGCAGCCTAGTGAACTTAAGAAATCTACGCCTTGCAAATAATTCTGTAACTGGTCCTATTCCTCCCAGTTTAGGAAACCTCACAAAGCTTGAACTTTTGGACCTCTTTTATAATGCGATATCAGGCACCATCCCACGTGAATTAGGCAAACTAGCGAACCTATATTATTTAGATATCAGCGATGGTTACCTAACAGGTTCCATCCCTTCTAGCTTAGGAAATCTCACTGTACGGTAATAGTCTCACTGGCTCCATACCCCCTGAACTAGCCAACCTAGTCAACATAGTTCGTCTACAACTCTTGGGCAATGAAATAACAGGTCCCATCCCTTCTGGTTTCGAAAATCTCACCAGTCTTGAGAGTTTGCTCCTCCACTACAATCATATAACGGGTTCCATCCCTTCAAGCTTCGGACATCTCACCAGTCTTAAGACTTTGTCCCTCCTCAACAATGGTATCTCCGGCACCATCCCTTGAGAATTAGGCAGTCTCGTCGAGCTAACTTATTAGCAGTTTCTTATAATCAATTATCTGGTTCTTTGCCCCAAGAAATGAGTAATCTTATAAACTTGCTTTCATTACAAGTAAATAACAACAAATTTTCTGGCTTCTTACCGCCAGAGATTTGTAAAGGAGGTGTACTTAAAAATCTTTCGATATTTGATAACTATTTTGAGGGTCCTATTCCACCAAGACTGAAAAATTGCTCCAACTTAATAAGAGTTCGCATGGAAAAAAATAGGCTCATAGGAAGAATCTTTGATGCCTTTGAGATTTACCCTAATCTAACGTACATCGATATGAGTGACAATCAATTGAATGGCGAGATATCACCAAACTCGGCATACTGCCCAAATTTGATAAGCTTGCGGATTTCAGGAAACTTCCTAACAGGAAAAATACCTCCTGAATTTGGAAAAATGTTGAAACTAGGAAGGCTGGACCTTTCTTCCAATCAACTTGTAGGGGAGATACCAGGGGAGCTAGGTAGCATGAGCTTATTGATCAACTTGAATTTGAGTATCAATAGATTATCTGGAAGAATTCCTTTGGAAATGGAAAAACTATCCAACCTAGAGACTCTGGATTTATCTGGGAACAACTTGAGCGGGTCATTACCGCAACAATTGGAGGGTTTCTCTAAATTGTACCTCTTGAATTTAAGAGAGAATAAATTGGATGGAAGCATTCTTACCCAAATCGGAAGGTTAGAAAGCTTGCAAGAACTACTTGATTTGAGCCACAATTTGCTTGGAGGGGAGATACCATCACAACTAGCAAGCTTGACTTATTTAACACAGTTAAACTTATCTCACAATAATTTGTCAGGATCCATACCATCATCTTTTGGAGGCATGATTAGTTTAGTATCAATTGATGTACCGTATAATAATTTAGTGGGCCCACTTCCCAATAGCAGATTATTTCTATATTCTTCAGCAGAATGGTTTGCTCATAACAAAGGTTTATGTGGCGAAGTGTCGAGTTTGCCCCATTGTGCAGGTCCAACACTGACAAGCACTCATCATTCAGTAAAAAATCGCATTATACAAATTGTTATTCCCATCTTGGGCTGTCTGTTTCTTTTACCTGTGTCATATTTCATCATTGTGGTTCTTCGGAGGAAGGGAAAACCTATGAAGGAAGAAGATAACGAAGTAATTAGCGGCCACCTATTTTCAGTATTGAATTTTGATGGGAGGGCAGTTTACGATTACATCATCAATGCTACTAAAAATTTTGATGAAAAATATTGCCTTGGGAAGGGAGGATATGGCACCGTTTACAAAGTGACACTTCCAACGGGACAAATAGTGGCTGTAAAGAGACTTCATGAAGTGGAAGATAATATGCTTGATGAAAGAAGTTTCAGAAATGAGATTCAAACATTAACTAATATTCGGCAACGTAACATTGTAAGACTCCTTGGATTTTGTTCCAACACTCGATGTAAGTTTCTTGTGTACGAGTACATTGAGAGAGGAAGTTTAGCTTCCATTATTCGTAGTCAAGAAACAGCCACAGAATTAAACTGGAATAGGAGGGCTCAAATCATCAAAGATGTGGCGCATGCCTTATCATACATGCATCATGATTGCAATCCATCCATAATTCATCGGGACATTTCAAGCAATAATATATTACTAGATTTTGATTTCAAGGCTTATGTTTCGGACTTTGGTACTGCGAGAATTCTTAAACCTGACATATCAAATTGGAGCACACTTGCAGGCACATATGGATATATTGCCCCCGGTAAGTCATTTGTACTTAAATCTCTCTCTATTATTAGTGCGGTAGTTTAACCCAAATCTAAAAGCACATCTCATATTCTATATTAGTTCTACAAGCACAAGATTTTTCTTTGTAGTATGGTTAATCTTGTAGTTTTGAACCTTTTAAATATGCTATTACATTCTTAAAAATTACCTTTTTTTTTGTGACTAGCACGCAGAAGTTTATACTAACCAACACTTTTACTATAGAATTATACTCTTTTTTTTTTACGCAGAACTTTCATACAGAATGAAGCCGAATGAGAAGTGTGATGTATACAGTTTTGATGTACTTATATTAGAAGTAATAATGAGAAGGCATCCTGGTGAGCTTGTCTCCTCTTTGTTATCATCAGACAACTAACAGTTATCATTCAAAGATGTGCTAGATCAGCGGATCTCACCTCCAATAGATCACATGGCTAAGGAAGTTCTTCTATTAACCATGGTAGCACTTTCATGCATTCGAGTTATGCCAGAAACATGGCCGACGATGACAAGAATATGCCACCGTTTCACTACTGGCAACTCTCCAACTTTTCATGAGCCTTTCTCTTTGATCAAATTAGGCCAGTTAATGGACTGTTTTAATTAAATTTAGCATTTGGCATCTTCAAATATCATATGTAAAAGTTTGAATGTGCAAGTAGTATGGTTAAAACTTGGCATGTCCCATGTAAGTATAATATTTAAGTGGACAAATATTATGTGCATAATTGTTGCAATACTTCCTCAAAATACATTGTTCCGATATTGTTTTCATCGAACATTCAAGTGTATGAATTAGATTTTCTTCAGAATGCATTCTATTTTTTTAATATTGTATGATTATATCAAACATAATGAATGAAGCTTATCTTAACCGGAATTATTATTAGATGCAATCGTCCCATCACATGTATTAAGTTAATGTGACTAATTCTTGTAATTGCCATGTGCTTAAATGCTTAATGGGTATAGTTTTTACTTTAGTTTTTCTTTTCCTAAAGTGTGGGTTGTTTTGCAAGCTGAGTTACTAATTCAAATGGCATGAGTGTTTACACAGGCATCAAAGTACATTCAATGAATGTTTACTTTTATACAAACACAATAAATAGTCCAGCGTGATGCAGGACTATTTGAACGGTTGTACCTCATGTGGTGCACATGCTAAGGACTTCGGATCATGATGACAATCAGGCTGAAGACTTGTTTTAATAAGTTGTTAGTCCCAACAGCTGGCCAACGGCTATCCCATAGAGTTATTAACCAACAATCACTTCTCCAAGTAGTCAATCCAAATAGGACCTAGGACAGAATCAGTTGAACTGGGGAAGGACTAATGCGATTGTTTAATTAAATCAATTATATAATTAATCTGACCAAAATTGAATGGATCAAGTGATTTTTTTAGGAAGGAACTTAGGAGCGGTGCATTACCTATACACCCTCTGGTTCTATATCTATCTCTCTTCCTTTTCTCTCTCTATCATCAGTTGATGCCTACATGGAGGCTAAGGTGGTGTTGAAAAAGGAAGAGAGAGGTAGATGGAATCAGAGGGCATGTAGGTAACGCATCGCAGCTAAGTTCCAACCTTCTTTTTGACCAATAGCCCAATATGATCTAATTAAAAAAATCAAATTGATTTTTCATGTTCCTTAAATTTATTTTTTAATCATTTTGAAATTCTAAAAGATAGTGAGAGTGACTTGCCATCTAGTAAGATTATGCTTATAAGTAGGATTGTACTATTGGAACATGACTCCCAATATCATCATTTGCATAAAAGTGAACATGGAACGATTTTATGTTGAGATTTTGACATTGAAGGGATGCCTTCATGTGCACTTCATTTGAGACTATGGAGCATGCTTCTTATGAAGAAACATTATTTTCACTTGCTTGTATGAGATATAAGGAAGATAATTTGACATGACACTCTAGTTTTGTAACTCATAACCCAAGCGATTATCTCATTTGGTTACATTCGATAATCTTGAGTGCAAATGCTAGATTTTGGGGTCAAGTTTTATTTAGAGACAAGTCTTAAGAGGGATCAAGGATACTTGGTCTAGTGTGGTTAGTTTATCCAAGGCAATGGATAAAATATTATTAATAATGTGTTATATTAGTTGGATGGTGACTTAATATAGTACTACTATCAGAGCCTAAGTTTAGGATTTCTAAGGTATAAACCTAAGATGAGAGAATAAAGGTAGCCATCTAGACTTGGGCATGCGCTAGATGAGAAGTACTATAAGTCATGTTTATCACACTCAAGTTTAATTGGCTTGAGTATGATTGTGAGTGCTAACTGATGTAGGTTGAGATGGCTCGAGAGAATGGACACTGACTGTGAGGACTAGCTCTTCTCCCACACTGGCAGTAGGTGGGTAGATGGGGAGGATGTATGGCTGCTTGGAGGAGGGCGTGGAAGCCACCCCCCCTCTATTTCTTCCTTCCCCTCCCTCTCCAACAATAACTACCCTTTCCCACCCAAGCATGCTCACTTTCTCTCTCCCCTCCCCTCCATCTCTCTTGCTCCCCTTATCCCTCTTCCCTCCCTCATTTTTGTTCTTCTCTCCTTCTGGATCTAAGAGCAAGGGATAGTCTCCCTGGTCACACCAAACACTAGCTCACTTCCCCTAGGCAAAGATCTAAGCCCAAGCGAGCTCCCTTGTTCTCTCTCTATCATGTCCTTTCTCAGCTTGAGTGAAGGTGCAAATAGGGGGGCGACACCCATCAAAGTTGCCTTGCCCATTGTCATGCCGTGAGCCATCGACCCATTACCTCCATCGCCTCCTATCTCCCTCTCTTCTTCTTCTTCTTCTTTCTCTCTCTCTCTCTCTCTCTCTTGGCTTCGAGCAATTAGATGCTGTCGCTACTCGCGTCGCCGCCCAAGACACAATCAAGCAAGGGGGGACATGATGGAGTAGAGCCACATGACCAAATCTCCTCTCCTTCTCTTTCTCTTCCTCTCTCCTTTTCCATCGTTGCTCTCTCTCTCACCTCCCTCCCCCTCTTCTTATCTCTCTCTCCCTTTCTCCCTCTTTCCCTCTCTTCCCTCTGCCTCTTCTCTCTCCCAACTCTCTCTTTCCCGACTCTCTCTTTCCCCCCTCTCTCTCTCTGAGCTGGGTACAGTGAACAATGGATGGGACCTTGTTTCACTCTCTCTATTCCCCTCTTTTATTTAATTGATTTTGTAATTTTCTTTCTCTCTCCAATCTCATTTTCTCTCTCTAGCCACATGATAGAGGTAAGAAACTAACCCTCCCTTATTATTATTAAATTAATAGATTACATATAAATTAGGATTAGCATCAAGGTTGAAAAGCCAATCTTAAAAATTAGAAAATTAAAAATTAAGATCTATTTTTTTAAGAAATTGCAAGTGAGTCAATTATCAGGCTTTCTTAATTTAGAATTAATTTGGGTATAAAAAAGGAGACATTCCTGCAGTTTACGCTAGCATTCTTGATTTAGTTTTTATTAAGTCTTTAATTATTATATGTAGGCTGTGGGAAGTTGAGCCAGGGTGGAAGAAATGAATTAAATCTTCTAAAAAAAATTTAGGAAAGAAAATATTGAATTAGGCATTTAATTTATAGAAGTGCTAATTTTCAATTGTTGTTATGCTAATTAATTTTAGGGTAAGAGGTATGTTAGGTGGGCCTGCAACTAGATTATCATTTTGATTTTTGTACTCCAGTGAAAGTAAGAAATCCCTATCATAATTACTTGCATGATTTTACTATTATTACATGATTGCCCATACTATTTAAATATTCAAGATATGTTATTACCATGAATTATGAAATTATGAATCTAATTTCTCATTTAAATGATGATGATGTAGAAATATAACATGGGTTGAGTGCTTCTGGACTCATCACGTCAAGTTATTGCTTAGTGATGCACTATGCACTATGGCAAAGGTATTTCCTAGTGACGCATTGTGTACTATGGTGATAGTATTACCTAGTGACACCCTGCATACTATGGTAAGAGTATGGCATAGTGACGCATTGTGTACTATGGTAAGAGTATTGTCTAGTGACATACTGCATATTATGGTAAGAGTATTGCATAGTGATGCACTATGAATTATGACAAGAATATTGCCTAGTGACGTACTGCGTACTATGGCGAGAATATAGCGTAGTGACACTTTACGTACTATGGTGAGAGATTGCCTAGTGACACCTTATGTATTGTGGTAAGAGTATGGCCTAATGATGTATTACGTACTATAGTGAAAGTATGGTTTAGTGACGCCTTGTGTACTGTAGTAAGAGTATGGCCTAGTGACTTACTGCATACTATGGCAAGAGTATGGTCTAGTAATGCCTTGCATATTGTAGCAAGAGTATGGCCTAGCAAGAGTACTATGTACCATGGCAAAAGCATAGCCTAGTGACACCTTGCATATTATGGCAAGAGTATTGCCTAATGACGTATTACGCACTATGGCGAGAGTATGGCCTAGTGACGCCTTACATAGTGTGATGAATATATTATCTAGTGACGCATTGCGTACTGTGATGAGTGTATGGTCTAGTGATGTACTGGGTATATGGCAGCGATTGAGATTGTCAGATATAGTGTGATACTTGTGTAGCCAGCCTCTGATGGCCGACCACTGACGGAAGTGTGGCTGTGACTAGTCTAGATGCTAAGGTGTTAAATCTAGCATGTAATGATTAATAATAAGTCTGAACTATGAAATTTTGCATAGATATAAATCATATATCTAAACTCATTGTGGAATGATATAATAATCTGGATTATGAAATTATGGCAGAGTGATAACATTATTTTAGATTATCAAAATTAAATATATGTGACATTATTATTAGGAGCTATGAAATTTGCTTATATGGCATTGTTATCTTCATTATGTGATCGCATTATAAGAAAAAGCTTTTTTGGTAGCAGTCAAAACCACTGCTAAAAGTATGGAAAACTACTAGGGATACTTTCCCAGCGTTGTTCCAATCGCTGTTGAGGTGCCGAGAAAAGTCCCGTTGCTGACTATATGGTGATACATTTCCTAACCGTTGGAAAATTTGCAATTTTAGCAGCAATTTTTTTAAGGATTTAGCAACACTTTTCTTTCACTGTAGAAACTTTCCCAAGCAGTTACAAAATGCTGATAGAAATTTATAATGATCATTTATATTTAAATTTAAGATATTTTTAGTTGCATTAGTTAACCGCTAGCAAAAGTATACCCTTTACTAGTAGGTTTAACCATCAGTAATACTTTTTTTTTTAATAATTAGATTACCTAGTAATTTTGGTGTGAGCATACTAAAAATTTATTTTTCATTCTTATTTTGAGATCACCTGTATATCAATATTCATCAAATATATTCAAATTACATGGCACCAATTAATAACTCATTATTAAACCAAATGTAAAAGGATCATCAAATCAACATCACAAATACATGCACATCTGGATCCTTTATAAGAAATGCTAGTTAATAGCCCATGATTAAACCAAATGTAAAAAGATAATCAAATCAATATCCACAAATCCAAATCCATGTTCATTTGAATCCTTTATAAACCCAAAAAAATCACAAAAAATTTATAGTACTTGATCCATGAACATAAAACATAACATTTAATTATAAACAAGATACTAAAAATCTTTATCACAATTCTAATAGAAGTATCATGCGTCCTATGATGAACAAGCATTAAGAGTCATTTATTAGCAAGTTCAATCTGTAAAATAGAAGTACAATATATAATTAACTTAAAACCAGTAATCAACATATAAAAGTAAGATAAATTAATAAAAAATAAAAAATAAAAAATATTTGCTTATAAAAATTAAGGGTCATGCAACTGTTGATCTAATGGCATCACTTATTGTCCTTTGAGATCCATCTATCCTTATCAAAGGCTCCTTTAGTACTCATACTACATTAATTAAAACCTCTCAAAATTCAGTCTTAAGAACATTAGCCCCTACAATCTTAGATGGACTTTTACTAATAAAACCTCTACGTGCCACCTCAGTTATGTGTGGCCATCTAGAACTCTTCAAAATGACTTCATTTCTTTCCTACAAACAAAGTTTTTAATTAAATAGTAAATAATGATACCAGAAAATATCAAAGCTATAATAACATCATATATGAGTATAATATTTAAATTAAATATAAAAATAAATTTATAACAATAAATTTACCTTGACGGTAAAAGCTTGATGGGACCTTGTACTCCTCTCTTGGCTTCTTTGTAATTAAGTAAAGCAAGTGTTATACATTATTAAATCATGATCAAACTATTACTTATATAGCTATAAAATAAATGAGATAACCAAGATTATATTACCAAAAAATACAAATTTGAATGAGGACAAAGAGAAGAAACATTACACACAGACCAAGCATTCTTTTTTCCTATATTAGATGGCCCAATTCAAACTTAGAACACTTATTTGCATAACTTTGTTCTTGCATGAATTTGTAATGTGACGATTGTAAACCAAATCAAAGTGACATTGACCTACATCCAAAATTCCATAGCAGGACTTGTCCTTACAATCTGTTTTTATAACCACAATCAATCATTTTTGTAAAGATGATCTCAAATTTCACAGGTTTCCGTATTACTGTGTAGAATTTTAATGTTAATAATCTTCTACAGGTTTTTTTTTTTTTAATGCTGACCTTTTTCAAATGATATTAAAAGTAATTATACTGTATAACAATTCTAGCTGATTGATTTTACAGTTATATGAACATGTACTGATAAAGCAATACAAAGAATTCAGGACAAATTTCTTAATAGATGGGTTTTTTGGATCACCTAGTAGGAATATGTGGCTAGCTTTTCATCGTAAAGGTAAGGTTTTTCAATAGCCATCTTTATTAATCTTAGTAAATAAAATTTTGAAATAATTTTACTTAATATATATGTATGTGCATGCTGTGAAATAATTCTAATTTTAGAACTTAAAAAAGTTAATTTATTTATCTAAAAAATATTTACATCCATAAGTATCCTAAAAAAGTTGCTTCCAATTGTTTTATCTTTATTCAAGCAGTTGGAGAGTAGATTGGACTCCTTATACTATTTTATGGCATCTATATGTATCAATCTAGTATTACTTAATATTATTTTAATAATTAAAATAGAATGTAATGCAGAGTTAGATTTGATTACATTCAAATATAGCCAAATTTAGGATCCGATCATCTCTCTACCTTTGGATCTACATAGATTTTGGAGCCATCACATCTTTCCATCTTTTTCATTTTTGAGATTCATAAATTATGTGAATCTAAAGGAGGAGGAGGTAACCGGATTTAAGCTCGGCTACATTCGCATGTAGCCAACTCTACCTCATGTAATGCATACTATTATATTTGGAAGATGTCTACCCATATCTACTTAAAATAATTATTTTTTTTCTTTTTATTTGAGGCATGTGGAAGATTAGACTGATGGTAATAGAATTTAATATGATAAATTACATGATCTAAGTAATGAAAAATAAAGTGGCAAATGTTGAAGTTATACCAAATCCTTTTAAGATTATACAATTACCTAAAAAGATCTTTATTGAGCACAACATAACATGGGAGCAGGTTGGTACATCCAACAATAATTCTATTTAGCAGCCCTCTCCTCAGTAATGGGTTGAATTAAATTTTGATAAGTAATCAAATAACAACGTATCCCAATAGTTATGTGTAAGACTGGAATAAGAAATTCTTGCTCTGGACAGGTAAAAGAGTTGTGGGAGAGTCAATTTGGGTTAAGGCCAAGGATGCATTGCTAGTTGTCATAGTTACATAAAAGGTTTGTTTAAAGTAGATAATTGTTGAAGATTCTTAGTCATATTTATATAAATTGACATATTATACGGTTTCTTGATAATATTTTTTCTTCTGTACTCTTTTTATGGATAATCTTTAAATGGGATTAAGAAACAAACAACTTAGTTAACCAAAAAGCTATATTATTGACATTTTATTTCTTGTGCATCATATATGTGAATGTAAATATGCTCAATACTAATGCTATTAATGAAGAAAAAATAAAAAAACTATAAAAAAAATAAATATTATTTTATGTATGTCACCAATACAAATGCAAGAACATTCGCAACCTATAAACTAGACTAACTACCTATGATGATTTTTTGCATGCTATTACATTTATTTATACAATAAACAGAAAAAACTAATAGACAATAAAAAATATGATATTATTATGTTACCTCCTTTTTTTAATGTAAATAATTATCCCTTATAAAAATGAAAACTACCTAAAAATCAGAAAAAAAAATTATATTGTTCTTTCTTAAGCTCTCATTAGAAGAAATATAAAATATCAGAAGAAAAAAATAAAAAAAGAAAAATCAATAGATTTGGAAGGATCTTGTACCAACTTTCATGTTGATGAGATTTTTTTCCTCCACAGCCTCTTCTTCCTAGTCAACCCTGTTGGAGCTAATTCCTAATTTATAATTAAGTGAATTCATATGGGATGTTCCGTTTTCTTTTTATCTCTTGTAAGAGTTGTTTCATTTTTTTTTGTTAATCCCGTCTGAGGTGCTTAAGATTAATATAAGCTGTTTTCACGATTAATATAAGCTGTTTTCACACTTAATATAGTTTGATATTATCTAGTTTTGTTGTCGCTTTCATGCTTTTACTTGAATAAATAGTCAATTTTTTTGAACTGGATAAAATATTTCAAAACTGGTGGCAACTTTTCGCCATTTTCATTTTTCAAAATTAATTGCATGTATTTATCCTTGGCCAATTGTATGTGAATGTGGAATTTGCGAAGATGTATCATCACAAGTTTCATTGCTTTCAAGTGTCGGATGACTCATTGGAACATTTAATAAACCTCAATTTCTCAACATAAAAACAACAATGTCTGAATTTTTTTTTAAAAAAAATGATGAAGCTATTGAAGTAGAAGAAGCTTGAGCAAGAATGAGGTATTATGCCAAAGCCCAATATGGGTGGTATGCAAGTATACCTGGGAGTCCTCAATGAACGTATTACAAATTCTTCAGTGTTCATGCCTAGACAACAGTTGTGCTACAACAGCATTAAGCTCCACATGGATTGTGGGAAACTGGGGAAAACGAAAACTTGCCATTATTTGTCACTTAAATTTAAGTTTGTTGTGGAGGCCTTTCTCTGGTAGGTGAAACCTTGAAGCCCAGGACTGCGTAGCCCACTCATTCTGCCATCAATACAATGTGTTGTCTAAGATTTTATTAGTTCCAATAATGACAGTTAACTAAAGATGATATGCCTGTTAGCATTATCAATAAGTTCTATTCAGCATCATCTTATGGACAATTTCAGCTTCAACATCCCCACATTCCACATGCCTTGCACGCATGTCTTGGTACTGCGATCGTTTTTGTTGTTTTATGCAAGCAGGTATACGAACCACCACAAGAGTTTCTGACCACAAATTTCTGATATGAAACAACGCAGCTGGCTGTCGCCAGTAGGCAGAGGATAAGAAAGACACTGCTGGGATAAGACTATAATTTGAGAGCTTTGTGGGACCTTATTAAAAAAGATAGAAATTTCGAATGGCCTTTGACATATGAGTTGCCAAAATTACTTTCTAGGAGAACTAAGATGTAGTAGCTGATTCTTATTAAATATTCTGATCGAATGTTCTGTTAAAGACGTAAGGTGTACAATAAATTGTTGTTCTCCAATTATTTATACCATCAAAATGATAGCAACACGACAACTCCCTGCTGTCTGATGGGCATTAACGCCAACTACTGCACATGATATCATTGTGATGACAGCATGACCTCACTCTTATCCATCCCTTGGTAGCAGCGGCTTACTTCCATTGCTGCTTCCATGGCAACATTCATCTCTCAACTACCACCGTTTCATCTCATCAGTCCATGCATCGTAATGCCTTCTACACAAATAGTTCGCTATGATGCTTATCCGTTATTTTAAAATCATCTTAATTACCGATTAGAGTAAAATTATTTATAATATTTTGATAAATAAATTAATTATCCAGATTACCTAATTTGATTATCTTTTCTTTCATAATAAAACTTTTTTACTTTGCATACGTCCTCTCTTTTAACTTCTTTCGAGCTGCACTTCATTTTCACATCTCTTTCTTGATCTTTCCTTTCTCTCTTTGTCGCACCGCCACCTCAAACAGTGAATCTCTCTCATTAATGGATCCCTCATCTCTTTCTCATCACATCACCATCTCAAACAATAAATTTCTTGTTTCTCCTCCACCATACCACTGATTCAATCGATGAATTTACTCTCATAAAACTTCACCGACAATAAGTAGCGCTACTCTTAGAGAAGAAAAAAGAAAAATCTGTCCCAATAGCATCCACAAGTACTCGATTAAGATAATGATTAATATTGTATTTCCTTCTTCATATTCTCTACGGCTACATCCTATGCACATCACTAATCCAGTCAGTTTTTCACTCACTAAATTCAATCCATTAAAAAAAATCAAATGATCAAGAAAAATTAATCAAAAAAGAAAAAAGTCAATACAATACCCTAGCAAAAGACTTTAACGCTAGCAAATGATTTAATGTTGTATTAAATACACACAAGAATGTTTTTCTTCTTTTGCCACAAACTAGAAAGAATACAAATGTACAGCACCAAGTTTTCGTTTTTGTAAATTACAACTATGTACAAGAACATGACATATTACACACCAGACATTGGGATTTCCCATCAAAGTTTTTAACTAAATCAACACAAAACCCACAAACAAAACACATAAAGAAACAAAGGTCAGAGCTGGATTGCACCATCAATCCCCTCTTGCTAGTCGTATCTCAGGCCCCGAAGCATCCAAAAAGCTTTTTTGGAGCAAGTCCTGTGGCACGGTATTTTGCAGCCATTTCCTCTGCCTTCAGGATCTCTTCGCCACGCTTGGCCTCAACACATGCTCTCTTCTCTTCTGCTGCCTTGTGAACCATGGCCACCTTGTTTTTCATTTTTTCAGCATACTCCGCCTTCATTTTTTCTAGTTCTTCCTGCTCACACATTAGAAAAATTAAGTATAGGTTGCAGGCTCTCTAAAGCACTAGGCAAAAGAAGTCATGCAAGTTGCATCACCATGCAGATGCTGGAGACATATTTAAGTGCTGCTTAAATCAATCATCATTTCCTACCATGGGAAAGAAACACACTAGACGCTTATTGGGGGAGCAAGTTCTTTTTTATTTTGCTACTTCAGCAGATGCTATTTCTTATAGTTAATGCCTTCTTGAGGTTTATTTGGCTGACTTGCAGTTAATAACAGTCTGTTTTGCTGTTTTTGCCACCACTGTGATAATCTCTGACAACTACAAATATAAGTTCGGTAGACTGGAAATATAAAGGCCTAAAACCTTTTCTGTATAATAAACAGAACAAGAAAAAAAAATTGATTACCTCTTTCGTTTTCAGCGCAGCTTCTGTAGCTGCCTTCTTTGAGTTCTCCCATGCAGTAATAGATGACATCTGCTTAGCAGCCCTGTTTGACATTATCAGGAACCTAAGTTATATTTGAATATCTACCAATGGTAAAAACAACAATATATATTCCACAATCATTCAGTAAGACAAAGAGATAATGCACTGTTCTAGCAAAAATGTTACACCAACCTCATACAAGCTTGATTAAATTTTTTTCAATCTAGTTAAGCATCTTGAGACAGATGTTGAAACTTGAAAAAAGCCAATTGCCAGACAATCAGCTAAGAAAGAAATAATAGTGATAGAAATAAAGAAATAAGTTCTGCAAATATCAGTTTCAAAGCATCTGCCACTTTAGGTAAGGATATCTGACAGGAGATATTATTTAATGTGCTTCATAGATCTTGACCAAAATCTGAAGAAATGTGTAAGATAATTCTACATATAATGGGTTTAAGCATGGTTCTGAATCACTTCTTGACATGTCTAACCTAATGTATGATGCTCATCAATCCCTGAGCTTGGAGACATGTTAAACACCACAATGTAAATCTTTTGTCCCTATTTTTTAAGGGGAAAAAGGTCTTTAGCACAACTAGACAAGTTCCCACTAATGGCTTCTGTTGTATGCTACTTATTAATCCCTGTACTTGGAGTCCTGTTAAACACCGCAATGTAACTTCTTCTATCCTTTTTTTTTTTGAGAAAAAAACCTTTAGCACAATTAGCTAGACAGGTTCCCATAACTAGCTTGGCTTTACAAATCCTTCGTCACCAATTTATAAGGACCTCCTCTACCTAGCATAAACTTGTTCACATCCCTGCTCATCTAGGTGGCATGAGGTTGTTTCTTCAATTTAGATGCTTTAAGATTGATCCAAGCCCCTATCCTGGTGAGGATTCCTTAATTTCCTGTTGCAAAAGGCTGCATTCAATAAGTTTTCCATCAATTCATCCACAGATGGTTTATACTTTTCTAGATATTACTAATGCAAATGTAATTTCTACTTTCAACACATTCAACTTAGCAAGCTATTATTTGTGATACTCACCTCATATACCGGAACCCTCTATATTGCTGAACAATTTGAGCCATTTAATATTGTGGACTTTTACAATTTTTTTCATTGGTAGCAAAGCATGCTAGAAGCATGGAACACCCTGAAGACACGCTTCCATATCAGCCAACAAAATAAAACCCTTTATCATCTCATTAACCCACAGTATACTTCCTTTTTTTCCTGGAAAGAACCCTGAGCATATCATTTTCAAATATTATTGACCACTGCATCACGTTAATGCCAATGGAAGATGATGTCCCTGAGAAAACAGAGATGACTAGCTTACAAGAAGGGTAGGCCTAGCAATGAACAGGGTGCGTTAGTGGGGAGAGGAGGGGCTGCTAACATTTAGAGAGGGAGAGAAAAGCACCAGAGCAATTTTTCGAAACAGGATGGATGTATTCAAGTCCAGGTCAAGGTTTAGCCCAGACAAACCTGTTAATTCATCTATTAGTTTAATTGATGCAAAGTTAACGAAGCTGTACTATAGCTGTTAAATAAAGCCTTACAAGAACAACCACATATATGTTATAGCCATTTAGTTATCTCAAAATCCACTGCAAGATGTATTTGTTCAAGTCAATGGAGAATAATTTATAACCACTTGAACAGCAAGATATAATAACTTACTTATTTTCAGCTTTGGCCTTTTCATTTTCCTCCCATGCCTTTATTAAAGATATTCTCTTCTCTGTTTCAACCCTTGCAAGTTGAGCATCTGGAAGTGACAGAATCAGAAATATTTTTCTATTCTTTTCCAGGTATATAATACAGAACAAAAAAGTACCAATTCAATTTCTTATTTTTCAAATAGTTACCTCTCTCAGTCGAACCTGCTGTGGCTTTCTCTGGAGTATCCGCAACTTCTGTACAAAGAAAAATTAATGAAAGATTAATTAAAGGTTTTATGGAAATGATTCTCACAACTTGATGTTGACATATTAGGTGATCTCCAAAATCTAATATCCTGAAGTCTAGTAAAGGTATGTTAGAAGCAGCTCAAGGGAAATGATTCATTGGTAAATAGCACCTTACAAGTATGTTAAGATAGATCACATGCACAATGAATAAGTACACATAGAGACATGCATGACAATTTGCCCCCACACAGGTGTATGTTTGTGTGTGTTAGGGAGGGTGGAGACCGCCTTTTGAGTTTGAAGTTTGAACTTAGGATCTCCCTATTGCATGTTCTAAGAAAAGGGGAACCAACCATTGGACACAAGTCCCAGGACAGCTTGCCCTTCTCTCAAAGCATAACAGTCCATTTCCTTTATCACCCAAAGCCAATCCCTTCCAACATTTTTATATCAAAAGAAATATAAAGTAAAGGTAGTATTAAAACGGATCCATTGTATTAGAGTAGTGAATGATAAATGGAATCAGCAAAAGCCATGAGCCTAATGTAGACATTTTGTCATTTCACTGACCTTTCATCCTTAAACACCATAGTCTCCTGGCTTTTGCTTGAATGAACGGTTCAAAGGAAAAAATGTTAACCCAAGAGGCTTCAAAATCTAGACTGCAGTTTTAAGCCTGGAATCATTTTTCCTGATATACCACTCCACTGTACCACATAGACTTCAGTTATACTATACTGTACATACCAAGCAGATGAAATTTTTTTCCACTTTTGAGTAATAAGATGCTACATACTCTGCATTGACTTTTGTGCAGAGATTTCTCTGCGGATGCCCATGAAAATGAATAAGAAAAAAGATCAACTAAAAGTCTTGTTCAACAAAGATTTTGATCAACTAAAAACCTTGTTCGATGAAGATTTTATTTAATGAGACATCTTAGAGATGGATGATTTAACACCTTCCAACTTAATGAATGATGAGTGTTCCGATCCTTTATATTGGGGATGAACCAATAAACAAATTACAATATTCTTATAAACTAACATATCGACAAAAGGGTCTGGCCATTGCAAAGAACAGAAGGCTCTGAATAAACTATGAAGCTATAAAGCTAGATTAATCATGATAATTTACACTGCTCCTCTAAATATATCATTTAAAATCATATGGAAAGGAAAAGGCACAGGCCATATGATTGTGTCATTCCATGTAAAAGCAAAAGCAATCCATGAAAGCCGCATGAGAGAACTTTCCTTCGACTATGGTAGAAATTATAATAATTAAAAAAATGACCTTTTTCTTTTGCTCAATTAAAAACTGATATCTGTATCAAATTATACATATTCTATAAATTTACGCATGTAATGAATTTTCAAACAAGCTTAGCAGGAAGAATCCACATCTAACTCTCAACAAAACATCATGACGAATTTAAACAACAACAGCAGCAACAGCGCCCCTAATACTCTAAAGAGATACTCTAGTCAGGCAAGAACTGCACCAGAAACTACCAGTTGAGGGAAAAAGGGGAAAAGATAAGCCTCGACTAGAATTAAATATTTTATAACTCTATTGCAAATATAAATGATTATTTTGGAGATATTATAATGCCAAAATTATCCTCTAGATGAAATGGAAATTCTATTCATGTTATGTTTATAATTTTAATTAGATAGTTTATAATTCTATTGCAAATCAAAGGGATTCGATTTAGAGATATAATAATGCTAAAAAAAACCATCTTGATGAAATGGAAAATTCTACTCATGTTATGTTTAAATTTTAATTTTTTTAAAATTTATTCAAAAAAGAAAAAGGAAGAGTGATTCAATTCGTGAGTTCTTACACAATAAGCCTTTATCCCATATACAGAATAACACCCTTTAAAGAAAAGGCAATTTTTACTAAGTAAAAAAATATATATATTCCAGGAAATAAAGATAATTAGGCAAACTAACATCATCTCGATGGAAAAAAAGAAGACAAAAAAAAAAAAACAACAGATGAACAAATAGCTTCTTCAAATTGTTACCAGAAACTAGATAATAATTATAAAGAAAGTTTACTTAAGCCGTAAAGGGGAAAAAACGCTTCAAATCCTAGAATTTCACCAAAATTCACATCAATCTATCCGAATCTTCAACTAAAACTAAAATTTAACTCAAGAAAACACAAGCACAGATAGAGAGAGAGAGAGAGAGAGAGAGAGAGAGAGCAGAGGTCGCACTCTCGACGATGGCCAGAGCCTTGGTATCGTCGGGCTTCTCCTCCGACGGCGGCGGGATCACCGCCTTCTCCTCAGCAACGTCCTTCGCGGGCTCCGGCTGCGGCGGCGCGGTCTCCGAGCCCTCCACCTTCTTCGACTGCTCGCCCGCCATCCTCTCACCAACTAAACCAAGAGCTCGCTCCGACTCCACAAAACCAAGCAAGCACACAGACAGCACCACCAAGAGAGCTCCAACTCCCGCTAATTAGAGAAGAGATAGAGGGATGTCGACTCTTTCGCCGAAACTTTACCGGAATCCAACGCCTTTTATAAATCACTTTTTTATTATTTTTATCATTAGAGAGCGGTGGATTAATTATGCAGCTGTCCGCATGGGGTCGCAAGGACCACCCCGGAGCTGCCATTTATGATATCACATGCGACCACCACCAAATGTCGATCTGGACCACATAATCGATGGACCCCAGCCTCCGTAATTTTGAACTTTTATATATATATATATATATCTGATCGACAAGTCCAGCGAAGGTTGTGCGGTCGTTCGGGTGGCGTTCAACTCGGCTGGGATCGGTGGACCCGTGAGGACTACAAACCGAATGATGGGTGGACTCAATGTTCCACCTCTCCTGGCCGTCTGATGTTGTTCAGAAGGTGGTATTAGATCGATGTTATTATAAACTTTTGTTTGTTTTTATTAGTGCGCAGTATCGACGTCGGAGGGATCACCGTATCCGAGTTATCGCCGATACCTGGACGTCACCATCAGCGCCGATATTTTTGAGGCAAAACTCGCCAGAATCCACCACGAGGCCCGGTGGGAGGGGGAGGGGGGGGGGAGGGGGAGGTAGGTAAGCCACCGGGACTGTTTGGTGCGTAATTGGGCCCCGTGGAGTCACCTCTTCTGATGTTTAGGTGTCGGGGCGTTGAGTGGGGCGTGAACTGACCGGCGGTGAGCGTTGTTGAAGAGTTGGATGCCGCCGGGGCCTCTTCCGACCAGCGATGGTGGTGGTGGTGGTGGGGCCGTCGCGGTTGGGTGGCAGCTCTGAAATGGGATCTAACTGACGGATCCGTCAGCGCCGGTGGTTTTGGGATCCAGAGAGGTTGCGAGGAGTTTGCTTACAAGGTAGGGCCAAGGGTCTCTCTCCCCACGTCACAGCGAGAGAAGCAAGAACAGGTGGAGGAGAAGATGGGGGAGGGTCAGCTGTCCCCTCGAAAGCTCAGCTTCCGTGCACAAATAATTCTGGGGGTAATATTTAACACCCCACTTGGGACAGCGTCCGGTGCCAAGCCATTCGCATCGAAGGTGGCATCTGCGTGCTGGCTGAAGAAATCGTTGGTTTACTATTATAATTTTACTATTTTCTTTCAATAGAAGATTTCAAATAGACAAAATATATATTTATTGATTAATTTTATAACCATTATTTTTAAGGATGGATTGTTTCTAATCCATCGACATCATGAGAGGTATTAAATCTCTACATACTTGATTATTAAAAAATATCAATAATGATTAAAAAATTATAAAAATAGTGTGTTAAAAAATATCAATCCAGCACGCGTGGGGGGCCATCAAAACAAATAATGTATGCTTAATCTAAAAATTTAAAATTTGTATTTTTAATATAATACAGATCTTATATTATTACAGGAATGTAATCCTAGAGATAACACTGTATCTCATTGTAACAACCATATGAGAAAACCACTACTAATAGCTAGAATTTGGTTGCAGTGGTTTGGTTCAAGAAAAAATTATATGGATGATTGTGTTCTTGTAACTTTTCTATGATTTAATTAGCTTTCATAGTTTTCCTCACGCCCTAGCATCAGTTGATATGATTGTTGCTTTAGAATTATTCACGGACGAAGTGGGGTCGAGTGACTTAAAAGCCCCTTTCCTATGGGCGATTCGGCAAAACTAAATTGGCTTTTACGGCAACAGATGAAGTGGATTAAATGAAACTATTGATAAGTATTGCATTACTGTTTTTAATGCAGTCCTGGCATCTAAAATACTGCAAGTGCCCATAAATTAAGGAGGACATTGTTTGTTCCAGGTTCATTTATGACAATATCTAAAATGAGAGAGAGGAAAGCAAAACATTTTAAAGGGTTTGGCCACATGTTCTCATAACCAAATGCCACATTTCTAAGTTAATATCATGTATACCTGACACTAGTACATGTATATACATGCTATAAAAGAATAAATTAGGGTATACAACTATGTCACGAGCTCGGATTAAATGGTAGGTTTGAAGCGATGCCTCAAGCTTACCTGCTAGTCTAATTAATTGTTAGTAGGCCAGATTCACGTAATCTTAGAAACTCGATTGCAAGTTATATGATAGTAGGTGAATTTGAGTTATAAGCTCTTTAAACTTTTTTTTTCATCCAACGTGAAACTTTTGAAAGATTGTAATAAAAATTTTAAGAATTTGTAACTCAAGCTCACCTGCTACTAATTAAATTAGATTCAAATTTTTAAAGTCACGTAAATTCCATCTAGTAATATGTTAATTTGATAACAAATAAGCTTGGAACATTACAAATGGTATCAAAATTGATTCGAATATGCGAAAGTTAGTGAAAAGAAGAAAAGAGCCAATGGTAAAGAGTCCATCATAACGTGAAGTCATCTCTACAGCGTCAATAATCCCCTTTGAGATAGATTTTGACTAACTTATAGCGTACGACGAAGATGTTTTCAAATAAATATTTTCCTTTTGGTATCCGTCATAAAAAATTACAGAATTTAATAGATTGGTGCAAAAGAATATAATAATAACTCAACATGTAGCTAAGAGTGATTATTGAGATATGCTCCAAATCGAGCTTAAGATGATATTATTCTAGTAGAAACGTTTGACAATGAACTAAGGTAGAAGATCAATTAAAAACTATTTAACTTTAAGCTATCTACCTATAAAGCAACAACAACATATAGTTCAAAAAAATATATAAGTATAATATTGTGTTATCATCTATTTAATTTAATCTAAATATATATAAATAATAAGTTGAAAATTTTAAGAGTTAGAATTAAAATATAGATAGAAAAAGAAAGTTTTTTTTTTTTTTGAGAAAAAAAAAAGAGAGGGGAGAGAGAGAGAGAGAGAGAGAGAGAGAGAGAGAGAGAGAGAGAGAGAGGGAAAAAAAAACAATGTTTAGCCACCAACCATCTGATTCGTATGCCATTCTAGGCCCCAGCACAAGGGTCACAAAGGCCGCATTAGATTCGGAATACAGAATCCAAAAGTTTTTTCTGCCGGTAGCTCACCTTTTCCTTTGTACTCTGTCTCCTCCCCTTCTTTCTTTGCCATCTCCATCCTCGCTTCGGTGAGTTGTCTTGAGAGCTATATTTGAGCTAGGAGTCCTTTTCAAATTATATTCAAGCTGGGACCACTGTCATTGCCGAGTCTTCCATAAGTTGGCTTAAGGATGCTCAACCGCTGCATCTGGCTCTTTCTTATCCTTATCATGACCTCACCTTGCCCATCCTTTCATTTGTCAAACGAGAGGTAGGTTTGAGATTCCACCAACTAAAAACACAATCCCTTCCAAAGATTCAAGCTTCTAAAACTTTGCTCACGGATGACCAGACGAAGAGAAACCGTCGCCATTTGAATTCGAAAGAGACGTCCACTGTTTGACAGGTAGCAGCTGACCAACAGGCTAAGATATATGTTTTTATTCTTCGGTGGAACCATGAAAGTTGCTCTTTAAGTGAATTGAAAGTTTCGGCTTGGTAAATTTTGATCCAAGTCCCAATTGAAACGAGGAAAGCAATGTCTGTCCTTTTTCGTTACAGACAAGCCATTTACATCCGATATGAACCCCACACCAGATTTCATTGCAGATTACCTCCAACTCGATCCCAAGAGAATTGTTTCCATGTAAACGTTAGTTGCTTTCTGTGTTAATTTGCCCAGCCTTTCCAACCAGTCAACAGCTGAACTGGCTTTTTGAAGCACACATGAAATTCTACTAGTTTTGGAAACGCTACAGTCTGCTGCTTTCTTTGTGGGGTCTCATGGAAGCAAGAAATGATACCACATCTATCCATCCCTTTAGAGACATGCATCATCTCTTGTCAACGCTGCACTCTCCATCCACCAATTTTTATTAATTGAATAAGAGTGGATAAGAGAAAGGAAGCCGTCTCCTCTTCAAAATTTATCAAAAATTTTAAAAAGATCAATACAATAACAAAAATATGCTTTTTGGTTTTTAAACTTTTAGTTGATTCAGTTTAATCATTTATATTTTAAAATTATTATATTCTTGATGCTTTTATGAAGCTAATTAAAATTAACGAAACGGCTGGTAGAAGCAAGACCAGCTTTAGCTTCAGGTGAGGCTGCTAGCACATGCTATGGTTGAATTCCACGCCGGATTTCCTCGTGTCATGGCTAAATCTTAGAAAATTTGGAAGAGAGTCGGTTAGTTATACCAAAGTTTTATAAACCAATCATGGAGGTTGATGTTAAACAGAGTAGGAAATAAATTAATCTGAGAGTTTGATAGATTCAATATTCCACTGCCAATGGTATCCATGGGATTCGCTGAGCTCACCAATATTTTTTATTTTGTTTTCTTTTGAAGTATTCGTTGTTGGCCCAAACTGTAAGATTATTTAAATCCACAGTAGAGTTCTTAAAGTATACGGGATTAACTTAGGGGAGATTCCCATCGCTGTCATGCTCTTGCCGATGTTTCACGGTATAACAACTGCCTTACAGCTGTAGGAAATTGGCAACTTTTCTTTACCATGTCTTTCTTACTCTAAGAAAAAATATATGCATGCTTGCTTTTGAGTTTAAAGGGTCCCATATAACATAAGTGCTGCCTTTGGTTTGCTCTTTTTAACTGTCCATTCCGTTCTTTAATGGCCCTCACCTTTTCATGAGGCTTTTCATTCTCCTCTTTTAACCTTGCAATTCCAGTCTTGTTAAAATTTTTCAATTTTTATCTATCAGAATTATATATTTAAAAAGGGGAGAAGTAGCTTTTGGGAACATGGGCTGATCAATTTGTCCAAATTGCTTCTTCTGTTTTGAAGTATCAAGAACACTGATCATATAGCTTCCACAGCCAAGTAAATTTGCCTGAAGAATATGGCTAAAGATTAAAAGCCACTGTAAAAGGTTACTTCCACTTTGGACTCCTTGGCAAAAGCAAAGAATGTCTTCAAGGGTCTGAACTATTTTAGGACCACTAGTTCTCGCCATGTGCTAGTGTTCATGGAGAGAGAAACTTTTTGTTTTCGTTAAAAACCAAGAACATAGAGTTCATTCCATAGAGGATCTAAGGAATGTTGTACTGAGGATAAAAAATTTAAAAAAAAAATAAAAATAATAATAATAATAATAATAATAATAATAATAATAATCTAGAATTCTAGGATAATATATGCAGCGTTCTTTCCCTGGTCATCATGAGCGTGTATGTGTCCTCTTTAATTTTCTCAGTGAATTCTCTAATCGGACTTGGCCTTCAATCTCCATCACAAAATAAAGCATTATATTTATCCTGCAATGAATGCTGTTGTTTAAATGAAAATTCTTAACTGCTGCCAATTGGCACAGTGAGAGTAAAGAGAGGAAAAAGAAAGTAATCCATGTCATCTCCTCTTCTAAGGTTGCATCATCATGACAATGCTCTATTTCTTATTCTACCACCCTGGATCAACCTAGCACGCAAGGTGAGTCTATCATGGAGGTAGGTGCAATGTGAAAGCACACATTCATATCGAAGGATTTGAGTGTTTGTAACGACTAGGGCTTTAGTTTGTTGTTTTATATTTGATTTGATGGTGGGTACACAATAATACAAGTTATTATCAAGAAAGAAGCCATAGCATAATTTAAAAGCAAGTTAATCAATGCCACGCGATGCTGAATTTATATGAAAGCAAATGAATAAAGATGAAAGAAGTAGGGTTGGCATTCAAAAGCTTCTGCCTCAAAAGAGGCCCGCCAAAGAAGCATGGTTATTTGATGATGCCTGCAATGGATAAGTTGTGTTTCGACTTCTACTTAGCATGGATCTTCTCTGATGGACTGAGGGCCAACTTTTCGTACAACAGTGTTGGGCACAGGAAAAGGATGAGGCTTTACTCTCTCCTAACAACAAAAAATAGATATTGCAGCATAATTATAACAATATTTGCTATTTTGTGCCATTTAGATTTAAATATTTTAATTATTAAAAATATGATAAGATAAGTAGGATTTTATTATAGATATTGTTATCATGTTAACATTTTATAGCATTACTTTAGTGATATTTTTTTAAAAAAATATTAAGGGGCCTTAAGTCCGGTTAAGTGCTAGGATCCTATCTACCTCATCTAGAGGCAAGGGAAAGTCCCCTATAATGGACTTGCCCTTGTTTGGACCTTTCTGTGAGCAAGCAATGCTTTGTGGTAGGGCTAACCCTGCTTGAGCTTTGTTGTAAGCTCAGCTCCATGGTCAAGCTTCATGAACCTTGGAAATCTATAAAGAGACCCCCAATGCCCTACATATTTACCTACTATGAGCTTGGCTCTACATTTGGTTGTTGACCCTTAGGGGCTCACCATACCCTTCTACCTATATCTAATCCATTATGAGTGCAATCTTTCACTTGGTTTCCTAACACTAGGGGCCTCACCCATATGGACTTAGTTGACTCTAGCTTGACTTCAAATAAACAAAAATTTATAATTCTAAATTAAATTCAATGTTAATCAATGTAGGAAGGCAATCAGAAAAAGCTCAAAAGAAATGAGCCTAAGTTTGCTACATATACAAATAAGAATTTCCCTTTGCATTGTGTGCACTACAACAGAAGTAAATATTAATAATATAATTGTCATAGCATCACTACAACAGAAGTAAATATTAATAATATAATTGTAATAGCATTTGCTACTTTGTGCCACTATATCTACCTTTATCTGTAGCATTTAAGCTTAAATGCTTGTAACGGTTAAGAAATGTTATAAAATAAGTGGCATTTTGTTATAAATACTGATACTGTATTCATTTTTCATAGTATTATTTTAATAGTATTTTAGAAAATGTTGAGAAATAATACTTATATTTATAATAAATTATCAAAAATCATAGAATCCATGGAGTTATTTTAGGCATATTTCTAAAAATACTTAAAAATAACATTTCCCCTTATTATGATAAATCATAAAAAATCATAAATATTATGACATTAGTTTAGCAATATTTAAAAAAAGTCAAAAAATAATATTTTTCCTAAGATTCACAACGAATTGCTGGTCATTAGCTTGTAACTTATCTTATTTTCCAATCACTTTAGCTAAGCTTCTCGATTACTGATTTAACTAGAGTTGATATAAGAAATATATTAAAAATTATATACTATTTAAATTTATATATTAAATATCACTTTTACTCTTTAATTACAATATAAATAAAATTATTTTGAAAATAACATAAAGGACAAGAAGAATTTTTTATTTCATTTTTAATGAAAGAAAAAGGATTATATTTTTATAAAAAAATAATTATTAAAGTATGAATTAGTGCAACAGTAAGTATATCTTATAAAATTAATAAGAATAAATATAATAAAATTTATTATTTTGATACATTTAATGTTGCTATGGTGGTAGAATTTTAAGTTTATGAATAGCTCAATGAAATTGGAAATGATAGATCCTAGACGAGCCATATGTTTTGGTCGCTCTATGGGTATGTCTAATTGTTTTGGCTACTCATAAGCAGGCTTAGTTGTTCTAATTGCTCATAAGTAGGCCTAGTTGTTTTTGTTACCTTATGGGTAAATCTAGTTGTCCTGGTTGCCTCACAGATAGGCTTGATTATATTGTAGCCCCATTGATAGACCCGTTTGCCTACTACAGGCTGGAGTATAGCTATGACTAGTTCAATGCCAACCCAAATAAAAAGTTATAACTATGACAAGTCTAATGCCTGCCTAGATACACATTTATAAAGTTGGTGATAATCTAACGGTATTAGATGATGGTGTATGATTATGATTATGATGATAAGACTTACTGTTGACCATATATGATGTAGTTATATTTTGATAATTGGATACCTGGCGATGTTTTTGCTAATGATTATAATTTATTTGAATATGATTGACTTATTATACTAAGATATAATTATATATTACTTGCTCTTATATATGTTTATGCCATTATATGTTATATGTTTATGATGTTAATTCATAATGTACGGGGATATGTTTATAGTGGATTTTTATGGGGCTAAAACATGTTGTATATTTTATTATTTTTCTTTATAGAGCCCCAGGATGCTCGGATCCCATGGTCGAACTGAAGTGAAAAATAGGAAGATTAAAGATCCTTAGATCATCTGATATAATAAATAATTTGAACTTTAATTATTATGAACATATTAGTTAACATTTTAAATTATATTTTGGATTTGATATTCTTGACAAATAATTAATGTAATGATTCAAGTCTTGCAATATTTCTAAGGCTTCTACTAGGAGTTATGTGACCATATTACTTGTTCAGCCTAATTATGGATTGAAGCATGAGAGGAAGAGTGACAAAAATTATCAAGGTCTAGATATATGGATTTGCACCATCTAAGACTTGAACTTAGAAACTCTTCAAAACAAAGAGAGTCATGGATTTTAGAACTTCACCCAATTCATAACAAAAAAGGTTTGTGAGTTCTATCACACCTCAATCCTTATTTGGATCGAGTGTATGGCATAGCCACATTACCCCTTGATGTACCTACAAGTTATGTAAGGCCTAAACATAAATAATTTCTTACTTCCTTAAAAACAATAACTTCAATTAAACTAAATTAGTTTTCAAGGAAAATTAATTATATAATCCAATCCAATTCAAATACATCTCCAACAAAGATCTAATTAAGTTCATAAGTTTGATACTAGAATTCTAACATAAAATAAAAGTCCTGATTATAAATTTTCAACTCAATCCTATCTAATATTGCATCTAAGTATCTCTTGGCTGAATGAAAACATACAAATAATTAATGTGAGCAATATCTTAGTAAGAACCTCCTTTATATACTTATATGCACAAGTATGCTCAACATAAAAACATTGATAGAATATAACCTTTATATGCAGAGGTAACATATTCAACAATAACATTATAAACATATGAAATTAAGTGGAGGAATCATAAACTTAAACATCTAGTATATAATTGCATGCATAATCATATGTCTCATGCTCGGTTAACAAGCATCTTACTAAGCCATAACATTAAACATAACATAGCCAGCAATGCCAAAATATTAACAATCTTTTGAAGACAAATCTATTAACTTTAATTAAATTCATTATGCACAAGGCTGATCTTGCTAGCTCGGCAATGGACTAGTCAAAGCTACACATCAGCTCATGGTATACAAATAAATCTAACTATATTGTATCCTATGGTAGCAATTAAATCAATTTCTTCTAGCCACACTTTAACCTTTGGTGGTAGCCATTTCTAGCTACGCTATAGCCTACAGTGATAACAAACATCTAGCCATATTTCAGCCTGTTGTGGCAACCATGTCTAATTGTGCTACAATCCATGATGATAATAAACCAATCTGCACTTTAGCTTGCGGTAGCAATTATGTCTAATCGTGCTACACTTCATAATTAGATTTGCTAATGCTTCGGCTGGAACCATCAGCAAACCAAGTGGGCCTCTTGGTACAATTGCATCTGTTGCCTTTGGCTATTGCAATCTACTCTGGCAATGATGTACTCAAAGTTATTAAATCAAATTATTCAATCCTTTAAAATTTAAACTATCTAGATTTAGTATATAAAAAAGCATCCTAACTAATGTCCAATCTACACTTTAACACCCATTAATATCTTAAAACTCTATGGATTCTAAACCTACACACTGACAAATGGTATTAGAAGCGGATCTCGTTCATAGCTTATATGGACTAAAGAATATTGAAAATGGACTCCATGTATTTGTGATAGGATTCAATTGAGTTTGGATATAAACTTTTAGTCTGATGAGGACACTAGGGCATGAAATAAGAGAGTATATGAGAGTTCATATTGACGAGTGTTTAGTCCCACATTGATTATGTAATAGAAGGATCTTGAATACTTATATAAGATGAAAGAGCCCAAATAATAACTTATTGTCTAGTGTTTTTATTCATTAGCAAAGCTTTTTCTCTTAATTTATTACAATGAAAATTCTTTTAGAATTAGATGTATGTAACAACCCAGTCCATAATTCTAATGAAATTATTGCCTCAAAAAAATTACTGAGGGATTATCACCCTTTTCGTTTGGGGATATCAACTAAACAAACGAATATGTAGCTAAGTACATTTGATTTATGAGTGAGATTCACAACTTTTTATTTCAATTTCATAAGTCCTTGCTGGTTGAATGCAGTTATTAATAACGATTAATCAGTTGCAAATGAAACCAATGTTCAAATCACATATTATTCCTCAACTTCCGGCACCCTTCAGTAGGGAGAAGCCCTCGACTTTAAGTACTCCGTCCAGTATTAAATATAAGAAAAAGCACTTGTCTCAAAGTATCTTTAGTCATACATAAAATTAGAGGTCAGCCAACTTCCATCCATTATTTTTTTTGCAAACCCACTAAAGAAAGCCTACCCCCTGTAAAAAGGCCCACAGATTGCTCAGAGTCAAGCAGGAAGCTCTCGAATCTCCATAACTAAACCACAAGCTCAATGCCCTAAGAAAGAGCAAACCCATGTGAAAGACATCCTTCTTGAAACAAAGGGCTCAGAAGTGTGATCTTTGATGTGGAGCTACACCATCCCTTTTGACTTGAACGTCTACTCTCTCATTTTATGGCCTCTAGGTTGGGCATAAGAACGTGCCAAAACAATGGGCAAGCTCCAAACCACACACCTCACACTTGCTATTTCCTTCATTTCTGTGCCAGAAAACAAACGTTCTTCATGATTTCTCATGCATCCATCCCCTTCTCGCCATTGAACATCGAATCAACTACATCGTGAAGGAGGCTCAAATAGGTCGGTCTAATCACCTGGCATCACCATCTCTTTTTTTTTTTCTTGACCACCGAGAAGAGTGACAACGGCGTCTAGTCGGTTTAGCACCGCCACCCAATGCATTCCATGAGAACGAAACAACGGCACGCTGGTTTTGTTTCCCCTCTACAACGTTACCTTGTGTCCTTCCTGGCTTCATTCCACGCAAGAGAAGGCCTGCTACAAGGACACTTGGTGTCCGCGTAGGGCGCCAGCTACCCCAGCCCAAAGGGCCATGAGGACATATGGAAGGACCCAACGCCACCTTTTCGTGAATACTTCCATCACTCCATTAGAAACAGCAGGAGAGAAACTGGGACTCATGCCCACGGGATTCCTACCACCTCCTATTACTCCGTTGCTTTAAATACCACACCAAACTCAGAGCCCCACTAATCTCCTCTCCAAGCCATACCCCACGTTGCTGCCATCCTCCCTAGCTCTGCCTGCTTAGCTCTAAGAGCAGTGGTAACGGGCATTAGGGGAGGGCGTTTTCAGTGGTAAAATAGGCCATGGACGTGTACATTTCGGAGGAGTACGTGATCAGACGGCGGAGAGAGAGGAAGATGCGGGCGGCGGCCGATGACCGGAGACGGCGGGAGGTGGTGTCCGAATTGGCCGGCCAGGAGAAGGCGCCGGCGAAATGGATGGCTTGGATGGCCGGAATAGGGAGGGAGAAGGGCGGGGCATTGGCAGGGGTTGGGACAAAGGAGGAAGATATTGTCTTCAGTTGCTTCTCGGCCTAATTAGCGTAGATATTCTTTGCAAAGCCATGGATGGCTTAGACTACTCCGGTTTTGTTTAGGCTCTTTACTGCGTAATTTTACTACAAGAATCAGGGTAGATTAATCATTGTAGCAGAATTTGACCTTATGGATCCTTATAGTTTTTGTCTACTATAATTTTATTAACATGGAGTTTTCGGTTAATCGATCATTTATAATGAAACTTATTATATGCTTTGGCCTTGATGGTTAGCATCCTAACATATTACTGAACCTAGATAATGGAGAAGAAACATATTTTAGTCTTAAAATAAGAAAAATATAAAATATTTGGAATTTGAGATTTTTTAAAAGGGATATCTTCTCTAGTTCAATATTCACACGTCTCAGCCTAGTTCCTTCCCCCTTTGCTTACTAAGGTTGGCTTCGTGATCCTTTTCTTAAGGTTGGCTTCAAGATCTTAAGGTTGGTTGCTCTTAAATTCAACTCTCGCTACAACTTAGGACATGATCAACCATTTGGAAATTTTTTTTTTTTCTTTCTTTTCCTTCTGTTCCAAAATTTTCTGAATTTATTCGAGTTTATTTGCATTTCTTTTAGAAAGCTAAGTTTATCTACCATTGGTTTATAATATTTTATCAGGTTGAGGAAATTGGGAACGTTAAAATCATATTTACAAGCTTCCAACTCATTGGCAAGATGGCCCATGAACATGTAGTACAGGTGACAACAACCTGCAAAGTTTACGGCCTCTGGCCCAGAATGGGGTTGTGCCCACGCTGTTGGCCTCGTAGTTTGTTCTAAAGTTTAGCTTCTTTCGAGTTGTGGCACTGTGCAGGCACCAACGACGCTATGCTTGACCCTTCCATCAATTAATAATGAGGCAAACGATATCCCACTTGCTCGTCCTTTCAAGCCCACATCCCACTTGCTTGTCCTCTCACAATGATTGAGGGTGCCAATCGGCTCTGTTTGACAGAGTACTAGGGGTTTGGATCCATTATTTTATGATCTTTATGAATCTGGATGAGTTCTAGTCCTAGTATTCTGAAAGGACAAAAGGAAGACCAAAAAAAAAAAAAATTATTCTTCTCAATTGAGAAAAGAAAAAAAAAAAATTGCCATACATGCTTGCTTAGATGGTTGGATAGAGATAATATCTCTTCTTTCGCGAACCAATTCAAAGCAATATAACAAAAAGTAGCAGAAAGATGCATTGTAATTCATACACCACAACCCCATGACAATGGGCCAGTGATGTCATAAGTTTTTGAATACCATGATAAAAATGCAGTTAGCTATTTTTTTTTTTTTTTACCCCTTTCATTTTCCTTTTTCTTTCGCCCATCTTGGGTGGCCGTTTAGGTTTAGCATGCAAGGAATTAATCTGGCCAGTTGGGTTAACTAAAATCTAGAAATAGACTAGGTTGGGACAGGATTAAGCCCATCGGATTCGGATTCAGTCGGGTTGGCCTTAGGTCCTGAGGTCCTGGTTTGGGGTCTGAAAGCATGGTAGAATCTGCCACAATTTTATTTAAAATATTGGTTTGGATGAATTTGAATTCTGATCATTGACATTCTAAGTCAAGATTTCTATGTACCTGGCCGTTTCAACATTTTTTTTACTCTATGTGATTCAAATTTTAGAGTTGTTATTATAACTTGTTAACAACAGCGAATTAATATAACTGGCATCAGATTTTTCCATAGAATATATGCATAAATATTTCTTGAGGGCAGTAGGGTTAGCTTCAACAGAGCAAAGAGGGATACAGGTTTGGTTGATAAGTTTTTCAAGCAACAAACGGCATCACAATATGTGAAGACAAACAGATGGTTTTCAGCTCCATCAAATTTTCCACACTCATAAATTTTGAGGATGGCAATATCTTCTATAAAGATGATGAATTTAGGCAACATGTTAACAATAAAGGGAGCACCCTCCCTTTTATGATATCATTCCCATATTCTTTTATTTATAATGATCTACCAAGAAAAAAAGGGAGTATTATCTTGAATGAATACCTGACTCCACCCAAAATCTCCATTCTTTTCAATCATCCTGTTTAGATTACTGACATTTGACACTGGCATAACTCCTATGGATGCACAGGGATTAGATTGATTTTGGTTAGAGGCTAACTAGGAATCGATCTTCTTAATTGCTTATAGAGTCAAGAAGGAATGCCACAAGCATACCATCTTGACATGATGACTCTCATCAATTTATCAATTTGAGCCTCATCATCTGTAAACTCAACATTTTTCAATTTTTTGAAGTTGGCATAATTAAAATTCCTGAATTAAAATATACTTTTCTCAAGTACTCAGTGTTGACTTTATTACATGAAAATGGCAGTTTTATTTATCATGACTTGATTTGAGATCAGTTTTATGGGATGTTAATCCAAATTTCTCCATATTGGTATTACATATGGCTTCATATTATATTAATATTGTTTCTAGATATTGGTATCTCAACCTTATATAGGCACAGTATTGCACAACCTCACATTGCTTTTGTAGAAAGACTAACTCTTGCCTTATTATATATAAAAAAGGATCTTCTTGCTCATAATTCAAATGAATATAATCGTCCTCTCATTAAAATTTAAGCTATTAATCATAACTGTTAAGCCTTGTCCTAGCTATTTAGTTTCAGCTTTATGGATCTTCATTATCAAGAATTTTAAGCTCTAATTTTATTTCAAATGTCTTTTTTATTAAAAAAAAAAAATCTCATAACTTTCACCCATATATTTTAAATCATCTCTCACCTTCTACTCCATCATTCAATAAATATTAAGGTACCACTCCTTATTAGTCTCCTTTAAAACTTATTAAGCATGCTATAACATCTCAATTCACTTGGTCCTTAACTCTTACAACTCCTCTAATAATACTTTTTTTTGCTCCATCTATCGTGGTTTTACCATATACCCATCACAGCATCATTGTCTCGATTAAATTCAACTTAGACCCTTTTATTACAGAATATTCAGAACTCTACAATATTCCCATTCAAGCTCCTAAGATATAATATTAATTACTCAATACCCAAAAAGCACTTCTCTACTTTATCCAACCGCCTCTAATTCTATTAGATCTTTATTTATCTCCTATTTTGTGCATATCCTAGCCTAACAAAATTGATCAATCTATAATATCGATTGTCCGTCAATTTTGATTGGACCTTCATCTTAATTTATGTTTTTACTAGCACTATTTGTTTAGTAATCTGTTTTTGTTCTGCTGATATTTATGCCCTTATCCATTAAAGATGTCTTCCATCGCTCATTAAATTTTTAACTACAAAAACCAAAATAATGTGGAAGCAAAAGAAAAATCAATTTTCCTCAACCAAGAAATCTTTGCATAGCTTAACAAGCTGTCACAAATACTATTACCACTAGAAAAGAAGTTGTAATCCTCAAAATATTTTAATAATGAATGAAGCATGCATTTCTGGTTGAAAGGTAAAGTAGAAGAAAAATATAGTTGATAGAAGAGAAGATAGATTACACCAGCAGATCATTCAATTAGATGTTTGTTCTTCCCTGCAGGATAGAAACTTTATACATACAAAAGAGCCTACACAAATCCCTCTTTCAAAAATCCATTCAATCAGCAAATACTCAGAGGGTGTCATGTAAGACTAGTACAGCAAGTTATGAAAAGCTATATACATGTGACTAGAAGTGGTGATGTTTCAATACCAGAGAATAATGGTCATAGGAGAAATGGTAGTAATATATACTACTTTTCTTATATTTCAGAGTAACTATAGTGATCCTCACTGTGGGCAGGAGCAATAGCAGATATCACAACAGAGACTCCCAATAATATCACAACAAGAGCTGTAAAATTTACCAGAAAGGCTTCTGAACCATACTTGGCAAGGCCTGAGCTCTGTAGGAAAGTGAGCTTCTCCAAAAAGCCTAATTCTGCATTGGCTATGGCCAATATATAGACAAAGAGCCCAAAAAATACATGCCAAGGAAGAGCACCGCGTCTGAGATGTGGGGCAGCACCAGGAAAGAAAAAGATGACAAACCCAAAAATCCACTGAAACAAAAAAAAGAAAGCTGAAATGAATACCAGATATTGATGCAGCAAAGCTTCATGAACAGGGTGCATTAAGAGAAATGATAGCAATACAATGATAATATCTGTAACTTAGTGATGTAACTATGCTGCTCCTTTTCAACTCTTCGCCAGTTTATTTAAATTTGCTTTCATATTCCATCTCCATCAGTTTAGACAACTCAATGGATGTAGTCCAACACTCTCCTATTTGAGCCTTCTGTACCTCCAAAACTAATAGCCAAAAACATCTGAGACAGTTCTTCAAAATCTTTATTACAGCTAATAGAAATTCAGGCTTCTACATGTGAAAAAGTTCAAAACCGACCTAGTAGTACTAAAATTCATAGGTTTTATCAAGACGTGAAAGCAATACTGCTAGCAAGCACTAAAAGATAAAAAAATGTTTCGAAGATAATATATCAGTACACATGTTAATGAACGCACATGAAAAGCACCAGGATAGCTGCTGTTTGCGTTGATTACAATGCCTCTTGAAAGTCATGCTGGTGCAAGTGTCACCACTTTGAAAGTTATTGTACAGCAATAAGCACAACAATATCAGCAATAGTTGCCAGTTCTATCAACAAAATATCTGTCACTTATTATCAACAAGGTTTTTTTTTTACAGTTGGTAATCATAAATCCATATCTATGGAGCATAGAAATGGTAGGATAGGGGCAAGGATTCAATAGATTAGACACCCTCCGACACAGTATGTGCCATGCCACACCATGCTGACTGATGGTAGGTGCTGGTACTGGCTTGGCATAGAAAGTGATAACTAGCATGGCCAGCAATTAAAATCATGAATAATACTGTTAGCGAAACTTGAAAAAATTGCATATGAAATAATTGGGATATGACTAATATATATATATAGGAAAGCTCATATAGCATAATGGCTTATCCACCATAACAGAGTTGATACTCCATATAATAACATCAACATCCACAAACTCCAGGATCATCCTCTATTCATAATTCAAATCCATAGGCCATAGTCCTATTCCATGTAGTAACATCAAGATCACAAATTCTAATATTAATAATTAGTGACATTCATCATCAAACATTCATCCAAATGAAAGAAAAAACAACCCTCCATGTCAATCTAAAATGTCTTCGATAAGTATCCTAAATATATCTGGAGTCTTTTTCTTAAATTAAAAGAATGCACAGTATAAGTATCTAACTTATATCCCAGCCATATCAAACACCGTGATGTGATCTGATATATATGGTGCATGTATTTCACAGCATCTGTGTGATTCACTTACTAATGAAGTAGGTGTCCAAGTCTTAAAAATGCACCACATGCATTCTCATCTGGATTCAATTCTAATTTGCATAAAAATTTAAACTAGTTTATGACAATGCTACATTGTAGATTGTTGATATTTACCTGAATGCCATATAAGCATATTGTGCCAATCCCAATCCAGGAATGCAAACTGTACATATTAGCGATTCCACTTTCGATGTGATTCTTGAAAGCAAAATGGATTCCCACAGCTCCGAGTACAAGGGCAATTGCGTGAAGAACTAAATGGATCATTTTATTTACTTCATGATTCCCGGGAAAAGCTTTATAACTCATTATAGCTGCAAATCAGTTTGAAGAAAAAAAAAATTGATCCATCCTTGTGAAACATATTTAGAATAAACTACAATGCTGATGATCGATGTCTTTCAGCTTGCTTACCTTCACTTCCCATGATAATGAAGCCAATTGTCATAAGAACCGGATGAACCTACAAAGATAAAAATTTTACAAAATCCAAAGATGAATCTTGAAGTGATAAGAAGCTTATCCAAATCAATTTCTTGTGACAGATAAAACAGCATCTCCAGTTCTACAGAAAACAAAGAAACAAATTTAAATCAACATCACAAAACTACAAACTATATGGAGAAGATGATGATTGCAGTTGGAATGAAGTTTTCTAATGCAATCTACATTATCATATTGAGTGTAAAATAGGATGCCTGCCAGTTCTCACCTTCCAATAAAGATGAGAATTGTCGTCAACCATGAGTCTTGCCATTATTTCTTTTTTTTTAAATTTTTGGCCCAATGTAGGCCAATAAAGATGGACACATAGTACAGCGTTGGTCAGAGCCCACCAAAAAAAAAAAGCCTGGCTCATTTAATATGATCAACATTCTTTAGGCGAGTCAATCACCTGTAGTAGTTCCACCAGGGTCCTCCAGACCACCTGAGCATTCATCAGAGCATCCAACAGATTCATCAGCCATTGGAAGTTCATTCACAGCCTAAGGATAGTGGAAAGAAGGAGACACAAAAGAATCTTCACGGTGTAAGTAGTATTTCTGGATCGGAGCCTACTGCAAATCAAAATGTGAAGCACCATTCTTGGGCATCGGTTGCTCGCGGATGCGTCAATTGCCAAGGAATAAGCAGAGAGTTTCAGAAGAGGAAGTAGCAAAGCTCAGTAACCAATTTAACAACACCATCAAATTCACTGGGGAGGCTTTACATCAAGCTCGTTCAGATTGGAGGCTGTCTCTGATTGAAAGGAC
>JACVBY030000402.1:422759-478483 GCA_017589505.3 Metroxylon sagu | reverse complement strand
AAGAGAGGAGAGAGGTGGGAAGGAAGGTATGGCTTATGCAAGCAAAATGATTCCTTTTTTGGATGAATTATTTCACAGTAAACATTTTTAAAGTGATCAATCAAAATTACTTTTAGAATAATTATTTATTTATTTTTTCTGCTGAACAGCTTATTAATTAAAATTGACTAGATTCATTGACTCTAGCTTGTTCAGCACGAAGAGAGGAGAGAGAGGTCGGAAGGAAGATACGGCTTATGCAAGCAAAATGATTCCTTTCATTGGCTGCTAGTGCAGAGGCATGATTCCTTTCATTGGCTGCTAGTGCAGAGGCCTCCAAGATGTCACCGTAGGAATTCCGGCAGCGTGGATCACATTTTGGCACACATCCACATTATGATCCCGCAACCAAAGGCAGACGCCAGACTTCTGTGAGCCCACAATTAACATCGAGGACGATTTGCAGTCAAAAAGGAAAAAAAAAAAAAGCATGGTGGGCGACTTACAGTCTTAAAGGAAAAAAAAAAAAAAAAAAGCATGGAGGGTGACTTACAGTCAAGAAAAATAAAAAAAAACATAGTGGACGACTACCAGACCCCGCATCAGAGCTGAAGGAAATATTTCCTAGCTTATAAAGAGGGCTTCCGAGTACTCATGATCAGCAGCAACCACAAGAGTTTGAGACCAGTGAGCGCCGAGGTAACTTGATAGTTTATGCCCCCACATTATATTATTATGGATCCTAAGCCTTTTCCTCCGCAATCCCTCTCCCCTGCTCTCATGTCCCTTCGTCTCATTCTGTTCTGTTTCTTCTTCGTCTCCTTTCTTTATTCATCATCAGCTGCTGCAACCTCTTCTGCACTTGAATACCAAGCACGAGCTCTCCTCCGCTGGAAATCCACCCTCCAAAACCCCCATGCACTGAGTTCGTGGACCCTCTCCAACCACACGTGCACGTGGTCTGGAATCACCTGTGACGAGAGCGGAGGCAGGACTGCCCTGCCATCACCGAGATCAACCTATACCGTGCCGGTTTGGCAGGTAGGCTCGATTCGCTCGACTTCTCTGCCTTCACGTCTCTCACTCGCCTCCGCCTCCGAGGCAACTACCTTCTCGGAGCCATCCCGCCGGCCATCGGCACCCTCTCCAGTCTCACCTCACTGGATCTCGCTCAAAATTGTCTCTCCGGCAATCTGCCATACACTCTGGCCAATCTCTCTCGTCTTTCCGAGATCGACCTTTCCAGCAACGAATTAACCGGTGAGATACTTTCCTTCTTCTTCTCCAGTTGGAGAAATCTCGTTACTCTTAGACTCAAAGTCAATCAATTCACTGGAGGACTGCCCGGGGAAATTGGTAAGCTCAAGGGTCTGGTATTTCTCAATCTGCAGAAAAACAATCTCACCGGTCCCATTCCTCCAGTCCTTGGCAACATGACCAAACTAAAATCTATTAATCTTCATCATAACCTACTTTCTGGTCATGTATCCTATGAATTAGGCAACCTAGCAAACTTAAGAAATCTACTCCTTGAAGAGAACTCTCTAATTGGTCCTATTCCTCCCAGTTTAGGAAACCTCACCAAGCTTGAACGTCTTCACCTCTTTAAGAATGTGATTTCAGGCACCATTCCACGTGAATTAGGCAATCTAGTGAACTTATATGATTTAGATATCAGCGATGCTCACCTAACAAGTTCAATCCCTTCTAGCTTAGGAAATCTTACCGGACTTCTCTACATGTACTTGTACGATAATAGTCTCACCAGCTCCATACCCCTGAAATAGGCAACCTAGTCCGCTTAATTCATCTACGGCTCTCGAACAATTATATAACAGGTTCCATTCTTTCAAGTTTGGGAAATCTCACCAGTTTTGAGACTTTGCTCCTCTTCAACAATACCATTTCTGGCACTGTACCTCGAGAATTAGGCAGTCTCGTCGAGCTAACTGCTTTAAGAGTTTTTGATAATCAATTATCTGGTTCTTTGCCTCCAGAGCTGGGCAATCTTACAAAGTTGAATTTATTGAGTGTGTCTACCAATAATTTTTTTGGTTACCTACCGCCAGAGATTTGTAAAGGAGGTGTACTTCAACGTCTTACCATATATGACAACCATTTTGAAGGTCCTATCCCACCAGGCCTAAAAAATTGCTCCAGCTTAATAAGAGTTCGCATGGAAAGAAATATGCTCAAAGGAAGAATCTTTGATGCCTTTGGGAATTACTCTAATCTAATATACATCGATATGAGCCGCAACCACTTGTATGGCGAGATACCATCAAATTGGGCATACTACCCAAATTTGACGAGCTTGCGAATTTCAGAAAACTTCTTAACAGGAAAAATACCTTCCAAATTTGGAAAAATGTTGAAATTAGGAGTGCTGGACCTTTCTTCCAATCAACTTGCAGGAGAGATACCAGGGGAGCTAGGTAGCATGAGCTCATTGTTCAACTTGAATTTGAGTAGCAATAGATTATCTGGAAGAATTCCTTTGGAACTCAGAAAACTATCCAATCTAGAAATTCTAGATTTATCTAAGAACAACTTGAGTGGGTCATTACCACAACAATTGGATGGTTTCTCTAAATTACGCCTCTTGAATTTAAGAAAGAATAAATTGGACGGATGCATTCCTACCCAAATCGGAGGGTTTGCAAGGTTGCAAGATCTGCTTGATCTGAGCCACAATTTGCTTGAAGGGGAAATACCATCACAATTGGCAAGCTTGACTTATTTAACATCTTTAAACTTATCTCACAATAATTTGTCAGGATCCATACCATCATCTTTTGGAGGCATGATAGGTCTATCATCAATCGATGTATCGTACAACAATTTAGTGGGCCCACTTCCTAATAGCAAATTGTTTCTAAATGCTCCAGCAGAATGGTTTGCTTATAACAAAGATTTATGTGGCGAAGTGTCGAGTTTGCCCCATTGTGCAGGTTCAACAATGACAAATACTCATCATTCAGCGAAAAATCACATCATACAAATTGTTATTCCCATCTTGGGCTGCCTGTTTCTTTTAACTGTGTCATGTTTCATCATTATGGTTCTTCGAAGGAAGGGAAAACCTATGAAGGAAGAAGATAACGAAGTAATTAGTGGCCACCTATTTTCAGTATTGAATTTTGATGGGAGGGCAGTTTATGATTACATCATCAATGCCACTGAAGATTTTGATGAAAAATATTGCCTTGGGAAGGGAGGATATGGCACTGTTTACAAAGTGACACTTCCGATGGGACAAATGGTGGCTATAAAGAGACTTCATGAAGAGGAAGAAGAAGAAGACATACTTAATGTGAGAAGTTTCAGAAATGAGATTCAAATATTAACCAATATTCGACACCGTAACATTGTAAGACTCCTTGGATTTTGCTTCAACACTCGATGTAAGTTTCTTGTATACGAGTACGTTGAGAGAGGAAGTTTAGCTTCCATTCTTCATAGTCAAAAAACAGCCATAGAATTGAACTGGGATAGAAGAGCCCAAATCATTAAAGATGTGGCCAATGCTTTATCATACATGCATCATGATTGCAATCCATCCATAATTCACCGAGACATTTCAAGCAATAATATATTACTAGATTTTGATTTCAAGGCTTATGTCTCGGACTTTGGTACTACGAGAATTCTTAAGCCTGACGCATCAAATTGGAGCAGACTTGTAGGCACATATGGATATATTGGCCCAGGTAAGTCATTTGTACTTAAATTTCTCTCTATTATTGGTGCAGTAGTTTAACCCAAATCTAAAAACACATCTCATATTTTGTATTAGTTCCACAAGCACAAGATTTTTCTATATGGTACAGTTTATCTTGTAGTTTTGAACCTTTTAAATATGCTATTACATTCATAAAAATTACTTTTTTTTGTGACCAGTATGTAGAAGTTTAGACTAACCAATACTTTACTTTGGAATTATACTCCTTTTTTTTCACACAGAACTTTCGTACGGAATGAAGCCAAATGAGAAGTGTGATGTATACAATTTTGGTGTACTTATATTAGAAGTAATAATGGGAAGGCATCCCAGTGAGCTTGTCTCCTCTTTGTCATCATCAGACAAACAGCAGTTATCATTCAAAGATGTGCTAGATCAGCGGATCTCACCTCCAGTAGATCATATGGCTAAAGAAGTTCTTCTATTAACCATGGTAGCACTTTCATGCATCCGAGTTATATCAGAAACACGACCGATGATGAATAGAATATGCCACTTTTTCACTGCTGGCAACTCTCCAACTTTTCATGAGCCTTTCTGTTCGATCAAATTAGGCCAGTTAATGGATTGTTTTAATTAAATTTAGCATTTGGCATCTTCAAATATCATATGTAGAAGTTTAAATGTGCAATTAGTATGGTTAAAACTTGGCATGTGCAATGCAAGTGTAATATTTAAGTGGACAAATATTATGTGCATAATTATTGCAATTTTTCCTCAAAATACATTGATCTGATGCTATTTTCATCAAGTAATCAAGTGTATGAATTAGATTTTTTTAGAATACATTCTATTTTTTTAAAATTGTATGATTAGTTTAAGACATTTTGTGAAGAGAAAGGAATACTTAGACACTTACAATTTTTAGTAGTTTGCACCAAAATAGTATTGTGGAGGGAAGGAATCACACTTTATTGAATATACTTAGGTCAATGATGATGCAAGCCACCCTCCCAATAAATTTCTAAAAAGATGCACATTTGATGTAGTTCTTATCCTTAATCGAGTTCCAACTAAATTGATGTCCTTTATCCTTTATGAATTATGGAACAGTGTAAATTAAACTTTGAAAATTTATGCTCTTCATGTTTGGTAGGATATGTTCATAACCCAATCCATAAATGTTAAAAGCTTGGCCCTCAGGCAAGCAAGTATGTGTCCAGTAGATATCTAGAAAGAAAAAGATATGTGATGTATAGTGAATACCCTTATGGAAGGATGATTGAGATCCAAGCATGTGTCCAGTAGATATCTAAAAAGAAAAGCATATGTAATATATAGTGAATGCCCTTATGGAAGGATGATTGAGATAGAGTCTTAAGATATAGATTTTCTTAAGAGTGCTTTTTGAATATTGATAAAGCAAACAAGACTAAAATTATTTGAGTCACAAGAGGAAGACAACCTATTGTTCAAGAAGGATAGGAGATTGAATACTCATTTTGAAATTCTGAAAGATAGTGAGAGTGACTTGTTGTCTAGTAAGATTATGCTTATAAGTAGGATTGTACTATTGGATCATGACTCCCAAGATCATGATTTGCATAAAAGTGAACATGGAAAGATTTTATGTTGAGATTGACATTGCAGGGGATGTCTTCTTGTGCACTTCATTTGAGACCAAGGAGCATACTTCTTATGAAGAACATTATTTTTACTTGCTTGTATGAGATATAAGGAAGATAATTCGACATGATACTCTAGTTTTGTAGCTCATAGCCCAAGCGATTATCTCATTTAGTTACATTAGATAATCTTGAGTGCAAATGGTAAATTTGGGGGCCAAGTTTTATTTAGAGACAAGTCTTAAAAGAGATCAAAGATACTTGGTCTCGTGTGATTAGATTATCTAGGGCAATGGACAAAATGTTATTAATAATGTGTTATGTTAGTTGTATGGTAACTTAATATAGTACTACTATCAGAGCCTTAAGTTTAGGATTTCTAAGGTATAAACCTAAGATAAGAGAACATGGGTAGCCATCTAGACTTGGGCATGCCCTAGTCATGTGCATTAAAGTCTAAGTCCAATTGGCTTGAGTATGATTGTGAATGCTAATTGATATAGGTTGAGATGGCTTGAGAGAATAGACAGAGACTGTACATAGACTTTGAGGACCAGCTTCTCTCCACACTGGCAGTAGGCGGGTAGATGGAGAGGATGTACGGCTGCCTGGAGGAGGGCATGGCAGCCACTCTCCCCCCCTCTATTTCTTCCTTCCCGTCCCTCTCCAATAGGTACTACCCTTTCCAACCCAAGCAAAGTTGCTTTCTCTTTCCCCCTCTTCCTCCATCTCTCCTGCTCCCCTTATCTCTCTTCCCTTCCTCATTTTTGTTCTTCTGTCCTTCTGGATCTGAGAGAAAGGGATAGTCTTCTTGTTCACACCAAACACTAGCCCGCTTCCCTTGAGTAAAGATTCGAGCCCAAGCGAGCTCCCTTTCTCTCTCTCTCTCTCTCTCTATCATGTCCTTTACCAGCTCGAGTGAAGGTGTGAATAGGGGGCAGTACCCATCAAAGCCATCTTGTCCATCGCCGTGCCGTGAGCCGTCGACCCATTTCCCCCCTTTCCTCCAATCTCCCTCTCTTCTTCCCTCTCTCTCTCTCTCGACCTCAAGTGATTGGATGCTGTCGTTGCTCGCATTGCCACCCAGGATGCGATCGAGCAAGGGGGGACATGATGGAGTAGAGCCACACGACCTGATCTCCTCTCCTTCTCTTCTCTTTTGGTCTCCTCTTCTTCCCTTCCGATGCTCTCTCTTCCTCTCTTGCTTGCGATAATATCCGGAGTAGTTCCTTTAGCTGCACATCGGTCGCTCAACTATCGTCGCCACTCTCTCTCGCCCCCATCCCCCTTTTCTTGTTATCTCTTTCTCCCTTTCTATCTCTTTCTCTCTATCTCTTTCCTCTACCTCTCCTCTCTCCCACCTTCTCTCTCTCCCCCTCTCTCTCCAAGCTAGGTATGGTGAACAGGGGATGGGACCCTGTTTCACACTATCTCTATTCCCCTCTTTTATTTATTTCATTTAGTAATTTTCTTTCTCTCTCCAATCTCATTTTATCTCTCTAGATGATTCTTTATTTTCTCTCTCCAAAGAATCTCTCTCTACCCTCTCTCTAGTATATATTTTCATGGATAATATGTTTTGATTTGCAGCCTGGTTCTGAAGAGGCATGGCCTAGGCCTCTTCCCCTACCCATCTGATAGGGATAATTGTCTAATCCTCCCTTATTATTATTAACTTAATAGAGTACGTGTAAATTATTAACATAAAGGTTGAACAGCCAATCTTAAAAATTAAAAAATAAAAAATTAAGATCTATTTATTTTAGAAATTGCAAGTGAGTCAATTATCAAGCTTTATTAATTTAAAATTAATTGGGTATAAAAAGGAGGCATTCCTATAGTTTAAGCTAGTAGTCTTGATTTAGTTTTTATTAAGTCTTTAATTATTATATGTAGGTTGTGGGAAGTTGAGTCAGGGTGAAAGAAATGAATTAAATCTTCTAGAAAAAAAATTAGGAAAGAAAATATTGAATTAGGCATTTAATTAATAGGAGGGTTGATTTTCAAGTGTTGTTATGCTAATTAATTTTAGGGTATCGGGTGCATTGGTGGGCCTGCAACTAGATTGTCATTTTGATTTTTGTACTCTAATGAAGGTAAGAAATTCCAAGCACAATTACTTGCATGATTTTAATATTATTACATGATTGCCCATACTGTTTGAATATTTAAGATATGTTATTACCATGAATTATGGAATTATAAATTTAATTTCTTATTTAAATGATGATGATGAGGAAATATAACATGGGTTGAGCGCTTTTGGACTCATCATGTGAGGTGAGCGCTTTTGGACTCCTCATGTGAGGTTATTGCTTAGTGATACACTACATATTATGGCAAAGGTATTGCTTAGTGATGCACTGTGTATTGTGGCAAGAGTATTGCCTAATGACTATTGTACACTGCAATGAAAGTATGGCACAGTGACGTACTATGTATTATGGCGAGAGTATTGCCTAGTGACCTATTGCGTACTATGGTGAGAATATGGTCTAGTAACGCTTTACGTACTATGGCGAGAGATTGCCTAGTGACGCCTTATGTATTGTAGTGAAAGTATAGCCTAATGACGCACTGCATACTTTGGCGAGAGCATAGTCTAATGATGCCTTGTGTACTGTGATGAGAGTAGGGCCTTGTAACTTATTGCATACTATGGCAAGAGTATAGTCTAGTGATGCCTTTGTGTACTATAGTAAGAGTATAGCTTGGCAAGAGTATTGCCTAGCGACACACTGTGTACTGTGACGACAGTATGACCTAGTGATGCCTTGCATACTATGGCGAGAGTATTGCCTAATAACACACTACGAATTATGGCGAAGTATGGCCTAGTGACTCCTTGCATAGTGTGATGAGTATATTGTCTAGTGACGCATTGCGTATTGTGGTGAGTGTATGGCCTACTGACGTATTGCGTACTATGGCATTGATTGAGATTGTCAGATATAGCGTAATACCTGTGTAGCAACGATTGGAGGTAGTGTAGCTATGACTACTCCAGATGCCCAGGTGTTAAATTCAACATGTAATGATTAATAATAACTCTGAACTATTGAAATTTTGCGTTGATATAAATCATATATCTAAACTTATTTTGGAATGATTTAATAATCTAGATTATGAAATTATGGTAGAGTGATAACATTATTTTAGATTATCAAAATTAAATATATGTGACATTACTATTAGGAGCTATGAAATTTGCTTGTATGGCATTATTATCTTGATTATGTGATCGCATTACAAGAAAAAGCTTTTTTGGTAGCGATCAAAACTGATGCTAAAAGTATGGAAACTACTAGGGATGCTTTTCTTAGTAGTGTTCCAATCGTTGCTGAGGTGTTGCCAAAAGTTCCGTCGCTGATTATATGATGATACATTTTCTAACCATTGGGAAAGATGCAATTTTAGCAGTAGTTTTTAAAAGGATTTAGCAATACTTTGCTTTTATTGTACAAACTTTCCCCAATAGTTATGAAATGCTAGTAAAAATTTATAATGATTATATATATTTAAATTTAAGATGTTTTTAGCTTTACTAATTAAACGCTGGTGAAAGTATATCCTTTACCAATAGGTTTAACCACTGGTATTACTTTTTTTTTTAATAATTAGATTACCTAGTAATTTTGGCATGAGCATACTAAAAATTTATTTTTCATTCTTATTGTGAGATTACCTAATAGATCAATATTCATCAAATATATTCAAATTACATGGCACCAATTAATAACTCATTATTAAACCAAATGTAAAAGGATCAGTAAATCAACATCACAAATACATGCACATTTGGATCTTTTATAAGAAACAACAATTAATAGCCCATGATTAAACCAAATGTAAAAAGATCATCAAATCAGTATCCACAAAATACATGTTCATTTGAATCTTTTATAAATCTAAAAAAATCATAAAAAATTTATAGTACTTAATCCATGTACATAGAACTTAATATTCAATTGTAAACGATACTAAAATTCTCTATCACAATTCCAATAAAAGCATCATGTGTCCCACGATGAACAAGCATTACGAGTTATTTATTAGCAAGTTCAATCTACAAAATAGAAGTACAATATATAATTAACTAAAAAACCAGTAATCAATATGTAAAAGTAAGGTAAATTAATAGAAAATAAAAAATAAAAAATATTTTTCTTACAAAAATTGAGGGCCATGCAACTCTTGATCTAATGGCATCACCTATTGTCCTTTGAGATCCATCTATCCTTATCAAAAGCTCCTTTCGTACTCGTACTACATTAATTGAAATCTCTTAAAATTTAGTCCGAAGAACATTAGCCCCTACAATCTTAGATGGATTTTTACTAATAAGAACTCGACGTGCCAACTTAGTTATGTGTGGCCATCTAGAACTCTTAAAAATGACTTCATTTCTTTCCTATAAACAAAGTTTTCAATTAAATAATAAATAACAATACCAAATAAATACCAAAGCCATGATAACGTCATATATGAGTATAATATTTAAATTAAAATATAGAAGTAAATTTATAGCAGTAAATTTACCTTGACGGTAGAAGCTTGATGGGACCTTGTTCTCTCTCTTGGCTTCTTTATAATTAAGTAAAGCAAGTGTTACATATTATTAAATCATGATCAAACTATTACTTATATAGCTATAAAATAAATGAGTTAACCAAGATTATATTACCAAAAAATGCAAATTAGAATGAGGACAAAGAGAAGAAACATTACACACAGACCAAGCATTCTTTTTTCCTACATCAGATGACCCAATTCAAACTTAGAACACTTATTTGCATAACTTTTGTCCTTGTACGAATTTGTAATGCAACGACTGTAAACCAAATCAAACTGACGTTGACCTACATCCAAAATTTCATAACAAGACTTGTCCTTACAATCTGTTTTTATAACAATCAATCATTTTTGTAAAGATAATCTAGAATTTCACAGGTTTTCGTATTATATGCAACTCTAATGTTGGAATGCGATACTTCCTTAAGTTTTGTCACTGTTATAACGATTTGTTGCAATAATGACCACAAAAATGTACTAGCTTGTCACAAAATCTAGCACTTTAATGCAGATAAGAGAATTTTTGTGTGGATAACTAACTTCTCAGTCTTAGCTTTTAAGGGTTTCCTAGATACCATGCTTGAAAAGTTGAAACATATCTTTTCATTTATGAACAGTAAAAGGTGCTGATTGTCACATGGAGCAGACATTCCATCAAATAGATTCATTCAAAACTTTGCCAAGCCTCAAAATCACCAAATCCAACAAAGAGAACAAAATCATGTTTGCCGAGAGTCAGTGACAAAGTGACTCTGCGTCTCCTCTGATCTAACAAGTTAAATAAGAAATAAGTAGTACTGACCATAAAGGGAAAAAAAATTGACGTTGCTTAAGATGATGATTTGAAAGATGAATGCTCTTGCTGGCATTCTTAAAGACTTTGTTGAGGCAGTAGAACCTTAAACTTTTCAAATAAAAGTTTTTAAATGTTACCGTGCCGATTTGTAACACACGATATGTTATCATACTGGTTTGCATTCATCTAACATGTGAAAATGGCTTGGTTAAACACATGCCTGAGGTTACCTGAATTGGCAGATCATGGGTTTAGCTTTGGATACCAAACATCGATCATTCCAGTTGGTTTAGAATCGGATGCCAAACATAAAATATAATGAATGTTCTATATTTAATTAGCATGGATATACACAAAAAAAAAGAGTAAAATTAGAGTAGTCATACCCATCAAATAGAGAATCAAGAGGACCAAATGAAGCAGTTTCAGATGCTTAATCTTCCTTAGGGCTATTAGACAACATGAATTGCTAGACACAATTAACTGAACTGGTAATGATGCAGAGCTTTTTATTGGTGAATTTACAAAATTGCTAACAGTGTAAATATAAAGAGATATTGGTAATCCATTTTTCTTAATTTGCATTTTCGAGCCTTCGCTGTGATCTTCTTAAGAGCCAATGGACACGAACACAGAGACATGTCTCCTTAAGCTTAAGACAATCCCCTGAACAAGAACATATACAAGTTGCTCTTTGGATGTTATCAAGTACCAAACTGCAATAAAAAATTACAATATAAAATATCCAAATTTCAATCACTAGCCAAACGATTAGTTGTTCTTAGATGTAATCAAGTATGTGAGATAGGTAAAGAAAAATTAGTTAATACTGGACAGATCATTCCATAATTCATATAAAAAGAATTCATATAGAAAGATTCAAAATGGGATTATTGGGTGGTAAAGTCGACGGCAAATTGGGAGAACGCACTCCCACTACTGCTGCTGCTGCCTGAATATTTTGAAAGCATTATTAGTTGGTGCCATGGAAGGGAGGGAGAGTTTTGACGCTGCGGTGGTTTAGACTCAAGCTTTCCCCTGGTTCTCTCTTCGAAGCTGAGCAACCGGCGTTTCTGTTACCCTTATTTCCTCGCACACTCCATGACGTAGACCCATCCACACGTATCCCTCTCTCTCTCGTCAAAAACTTTCATTAAATGGGGAACAGTAAAGTCTATACTGTGAGAGAACTGTCGTGTCACCATCTCATCTTAACCCTTCGCTGTCCCGATATCTTCCGCCATCTTCGTGACGCATACGATGCAGCATGATAACAATTCTCCACTTCTTTTTTTTAACAAAAAAAAAAAAATCAAGCTATGTGATGTCAAGAAGGTACAATTTTGCGGATTTCAACTCTATTTTGCATCTGATAACAGATGCTGTTGAATCCAATTTTTTGAGAATATGGTGCTGTTCGAACCAAATTTTTGCGATAATGCGTTTGGAATGCTGAGGAGATTTTAATAGTGTTTTTTTGAATGCTTATTGACATTTGAAGGTATACTTTTTAGAAAATGGATAAATTTATTCTCGCTATACCTATATGATTAACTAATTGATGAGAAAAGATAAATTTAATTTAAATATCAATTATAATATAAATATTATTTTATACTATATGACATTACTAATTAGAGTATAGATTTGATAATAGATACATTATATAATTATAATACAATATTATTATGTAATATCCTATTTATAAAAGAAGGAGAGGGCTGAATGTGACATGGGAGAGAAAGGCAGAATCGTCTGCACTGTCTTTAAGATTATAATAATCAGAAATGGCCTCCACCATCACGACCTGGTTTTGGCCTGGGGGTCAGGGAAACTTAGCTCTATATAAGACCTAATTTCAGATCACGTTAGGGTCATGCGAGTCTCACTGGCCAGGGCGATGTAGGCCGTTTGGCAACAACTTATGCCGGATAAAGTAGGGATAAAGCTGCCAAAAACCCAAGCCAAACGGGCCTTGTTTTATGGCATTCTAGCATCGATCTTATCTAGAGCATGGGATGTTCAGGCTTCCAAACACCCTTTTTATAGCATTTTAAGATTTGATATGTTTGTTGGAAGATGCAGCATTGAGTATAGAAAGTATGGAATCGAGGCTATGGTTTTATTTTTTATTTTTTATTTTAAAGTTATGATGTAGATGATAAATTAAATTGCACATCCTATTGCATCAGAAAATTTAGAAATATTTTTTGAGACATTTTGAATGCATTAGGCAGAAAAAAGATCTTTAAGCAAAAGCCTTTGATATTAGTGTGTGGCGGAACATTTTGCATTATAACATTTCGGATGCCATGCATTAGATTGATAACATTTCGCATGCCAACCATCACCACATACACCACAAATGTTATTAATATCACAATGACAATTATTGTCATAAAAATAATAGCGAGGGGTTACATGGTAGAATTGATGCATTACATAAAACGGATCAATACAAAATATTAGAAACGGCAAAGAAATGCTCTGAATTAGGTAGATCATTCACTAAATGCTTCATCAGAATCCCAGTTCTAATTCTAAGACACATAGCTACAATAATTAGATTTGGTATTCATGCTGTGGAGAGTGAGATAGGGTGTCCAAAAAAGACCTCTTTTTATCATGCAGAAAGTAGTTTTTATCCAAGCAATATAACAACCGTTCTTTGATGGTTTTTTTGTTTTGGTAACCCTCTTTAATGGTTATTACCAGTTCTTTGCATAAATAACTCCCTCTTCTCTCAATAATATCTTTTTAAAATAGTTAATTGAGTGATTAAATATCCAAATATAGTTTTTTATGCCAATGACAAGTAGCCTGCTACAGTCTCTTCATATATTATGCATAAAATCCAACCAAATCTTAGTTAATATGTACCATGAACTATAGTTGATTGATTACATTAATACTTTGAGTAAACACTTGATCCTAAAGCTCAATGAAAATGAATGAAAATGATATTATTCTAAATCCATAAATAAATCAATGCATGATCAATATATGGTTTAGAAAATTGACTATAGTAGTAGGTTACTATTTAAGATCAATCAATATATGTTTATACCTGTTGGCCATATATTATCAACCATGATATTGATCAATTTAAAAACATAATATCTTTAGTGGCCAAATACATGCATAATACTTATCTATTACTTGTTTTTAACCTCTTAACCCTTAGTACATATGCTCCAAACATCTAATTTGATTAAAGATTGTTAGCATCAAGAATAAGCAGTCAATCATTATCGAAGCTCAAAAGTGCAGGCAATAGGTTGATTGATTGGATGATGAATATGCGGATATGGGATCAATTTCTCACCTAAAATGATAGAACAAAATAGAAATAGATATTAGTGGTATAATTGATGTAGCATTTATTATTTTATGCTGCTATATTTATCTTTTTAATATTATTTAAGGTTCAATGCTCTTAACTATTAAGAAGTATTATAAAAAAACAACTTCTTGCTATAAATGCTATATATGCTACTATTGTATTCATATTTCACAATATTGCTTTAGTGGCATTTCAGAAATGCTGTAAAAGTTATACTTTGCCTAGATTTATGGTAAATTACTCAACATCATAGAATCCACATCATTATTTAAGTGGTATTTTTTAAAATATTAAAAAATAACACTTTACCCTATATTAATGATAAATTATAGAAAACCATAAAAACTACAACACCAGATTAGTGAAATTTTTAAAAAAATCAAAAGACAATACTTTACCCAACATTCATGATAAATTGTTGGTCATTAATTTATAACTTGTCTTATTTTTTTGTTGATTTAGTCAAGATTCTCAATTACTAATCTACATAGAGTTTGCATTAGAAATATATTGAAAATTATAAATTATTTAAATCTATATATTAAAAATCAATTTTACTCTTTAATTTTAAAAAACCTTAAATTATCTTTTAATGAATTTATAGGAAATATATATATATAAATATAAGAATATATTGTAGTTATCAATAATTTTAAATATTTTTAAAAATAATTTTGAAAATATCATAAAGAATAAAATGAATTTATTTATTTTTTATTTTAATAGAAAGAAAAGGATTATATTTTTATGAAAAATAATTGTTGAAATATGAAATATTGCAATAATGAGTATATTTGGTCAAATAAATAAAGTAAAATTTATTATTTTAATAAATTTTGATGGTATTGTTGTGGTAAAATGGTCTTTTCTTTAAATAAAAAATATGAGTTTAATTTCTATGTGGTATATAAAGTTTAAGTAACTGTAAATAAAGTTTGATGGGCTATGCTGGTAGAGCACTTTTTCCTAAATGAAGAGACATGGTTTGATTCTTATGTGGCACATAAAAAATATATTTATTGTTTTGTATTTTTTACATGAAATAATTAATTGTCGATGTATTTTCATTTATTAAAAATATTGGTGACAACTTAAAGTAGTATATAAAAAATGCCACAAAAGCATTAGTAAAAGTATTTGCAACAATTTTTAAAGTTATTGCTAGTACTTATTATCATTGCTCATGACTCTTTTTTTGTTGTAGTGGGTCCTGTTGCATTGAACCTTTGAGGTTTTTCACTACTAAGATACTGCTGACTTGAAGAAAGCAACAAGATAAAATTAAACTATTAAGAAACTATGTAAACAAATGTTAAAAGTAATTGAGTGAAAATAAAAAAGATAAGATTCATAGTCTAATGTGCTGATCATTTAAAACTAATATAATTTTATATTTATACATCATTTTCTCATAGTTACTCTTTATGGTTTTATATCTTAGTAACTCGTTTCTTGATGGTTGCAAGTAGTTTCTTGTAAGAATAAAACTCTGTTTTCTTGATAACTTCTCATAAGTAGTTAATTTCAAATATGGCTTTTTGTGCGAATGACAAGTGGCTAACTATAATATATTCAAATATTATGCATAAAAATCTAACCAAATCTTGGTTGATATGTCCCATTAACCATAGTCTATTGACATATATTAATTTCTAAAGTAAATAATGGGCCCTCGTGGCTTAATGAAAATAAATAAAACTAATGTCTTTGTTAATTCAAATAGAAATGAATGCATGATCGATCACTTATAATGAACAATAAATTGATCATAATGATATGTCATTGTTTACAATCAATTAATTATATTTCTATCTATTGACCATATTTAGTGACTTGAAAATTGAGCGTTTAGAATAGTATATTATGTTTATTGATGAAACACATGCATAATGATTACCATCCACTTGGGCCACGTTCGGTATGATGGATGGGATAGAATTGCATTGAAAATCCAATCCAATCCAACGTTTGAAACATCAAAGAACAGTGTTAGAATCCATGGACCCCACCATTTCAGCGACATCATAAATCTAAAAATGTGGGATTGGCTAACCGATAATCTCCCATGTGTTTTTGAGTCCCACGAAATTGAATTAGCAATCTCATGCTGCTCCAATCTCATGTGGCGAGCCAAATATACCCTTAATGCATGTGCTCCTCGTATCCAATTTGGTTAAAGATCACTAACACCTAAAATAAGTGGTCAATTATGACAATCAGTTTTAATCAATATAGGTTTTGAGTTGTTAGCCTTTCCTGATCGACTGACCATTCGAGGTTGATTAACCTATTTTAAGCTCTCAATCATATTTAGTTGGCCCTTTTGAACAATTAGCTATTCTAGGTCTTTCACCAATTCAAATTATTCACTTTGTACATATTTACTTTTCATTGATTGGTTTGTTCAAGTTAATTCAATTAATGCTCTTAAGTGTTCTTGTCATTGATGGATTGGTCTTTTTAAGTTAACTCACAATATATACCTTGTGTTTGTTATTGATTCACCACTATTTTGATCCTAATTAAAATAATCCCCCTTAGATGCTTTGCCATGCTTGATGATAAAATATGTAAATCTGACTTTAATTGTCATACAACATTCGATAAGATATGATACAAAATCTCTTTACATTTTTGTCTCTAATGGTTGGTCATGATTAGTGGAGAGGTTGATAACAGTTCTAGATCTTTCTTTCAATTCCTTGCGAACAAGAACTTATAATTTGTCATAAAGCATAGGTGTTAGCGTATGATATCGGCGATGTGTTAAATAATTTCTTCATGAGCTTTCAAAGATTATCTAATGCTTTAGGTCAATAATTTTCTCTATGCCAACCATCATCTCGCACCATAAAACTAATAAGTGAGAAGATACACAATATGGTTGATCCTTCATATAAAATGTAAGACTACAAGATAATAGAAATGGAAAAATAACTGCTCTAGAATGGATAGATCTTCCACATTAGATGTTTTATCCTAATTCTAATCTTAAAATATGTGGCATTGTTGTTATAAAGAGAGACTAATGTCCAAGCAAGTCTTTGTTATACATTAAATGTCCAAGCAAGTCTCGTCATTATTGAGGCATTTGAGAAATAATATTTTAATAAGCAATAATCTCGTCATGACTTGTTATTTCACCACATTACCTGCATTATTGAAGCTGCTATCAAGCAAAATAACAAGTATTCTAACTTCGGAGGGCAAGGGGTTAAATGTGAATGCAGCAGACGTCATTAAACCTTCATGCAGTCCTTCAGTCAACTAGGAGTGGCATTAAAGGTTCTAAGGAAGCCTGCCACATCTTTCAACGCGGTGGCACCAACTATTTTCCAGAATTAGTAGTCGGTGCATGACTATGAAAGTGAATTACATAGCAGCATCCTGTATCTCGCTGTTCCAACTAATTTCACATTTTTTTTAATGAAAGATTAATTTTTGCATCAAAGACTGGTGGGAATTATCTTTAAGTCAGCCCAAACCAAAAGGATCTTGGATTGTACGCTCTCCGACCCAATAGCCATTAGGAAGGCATGTGAAAGCTCCAAGTCCACAACTGTTGATTTTTCCCCTCCTAAGTCATGTCAATCACAATGTCTTTATCTTGTACAGGTAAATTAATTGGTTGTTAAGTCATGCCATGCGTCATCGATGAATGGTAGTCAAGTCATGGGCTATTGGCTAGTCATTCATCTTTATGTGACGGAGGCTGGTGATGACCTTCATGGAACATGTAATCTGAAAGGAATCATTTTATAGTCCTTTTTTTAAAATTTTTGGGCCCCCTTTAAGATAAGTAAACGAGGAGACTTGGTCATCACTGATCACCGGCATTAATTCGCTCGTTGTTATGTTTTCTTTTTCCAAGAGAAATAAATGATCTTTTTCTCAAGTCAAAGTCAACGATGGCTTCATGCGTGGAGTAGTTATTTGTCATATTCTAAAATTTTATAAATATTTAATATAATATATATTATGATATATATTATATTTTAATAAATAAGGTAAGGTTTATATATAATTTTGATTAAATGATGGGTATGATTTTTAAAAACCTAAAATTTTAAAATTCTAAATAGATGACCAAAATCCTAGCCATAATTCATTTCGAAACATTAATTTTTATTGGGAATTAGACCCATCACTCAATGTTAGGATAATCGTCTGTGAATGGGAACACTAGAAGTGACGTCAAGAGATGGCTAGCTTCTTCCACTTGACTTTGGCAAGGGTCTTAATGGCGGTAAGGAGCAACGAGAGACCATATTTGGGAGCACTCCATCGATGAGAAGGGTAGTTGAAGTTGACGTTAGGAGGAGAGGATTGAGAAGTTGGGATTGCAAGATTAGCTTGGAGAGGTGATATGTTAAAAGACCTAAAGTAATGGGAGGATGGAGTGGAAATGGCCCAAGATCATAACGTCTAGGTCTTAAAGAGCCAAATGGGTCATGGTTGTGTTTTATCATAAATGTCAAAGCTTGGTTTAAAGTCACTCCTAGTTTCATTGGTGATCATTATCCAAAGTGCTCTTATCCCCAATAATTTATGATCACCATGTTTGATATATCATATTCTAATAATTTAATATATATAATTAAGTTATTTGGTATGCTATGAAAACTCAAGGTCACTAATTATTTAATATCAAAATAGCTCTAAATATATTTTTTAACTATCATAATAATTTATTATTATTTCACATTATTTATTATTTTAATATTTAGTTAAATTATAATATTATTTTTTATAAAATTATATTATAATGTAATATTATAATAATTTAATATTTAATTATAATTATATTATATTATATTATATAAGAGGTAGATTTGGGTACATTTAAATATAACCAAGGCTGGATCCATTACTTACCCTACCTTTCGATCCATATAATTTACAAATTGTAAAGATAGAAAAAGTGAAAAAGATAGGGTGACTTCGGAATCCGTATGAATTTAAGGATGGAGAAGAGATCAGATTCTGCACTTAAATATATTTTTAATGTAGTCAAGTCTACCTCATAATATAATAATATCATTGGATTATACAGTGATTTTAAAGATGAAAATTTAAAATCATCATGTCATAAAATTATTGAGAAGCAATCAAATATTATTATTTTTTTGAATTATTGATGATATTGAATGGATCATCTCACAATAAAAATATACCCCATAAGTGATCGTTCAAAATTACTTTTAGAATAGTTATTCACTTCGGTCCTGCTCAACAGCTCATTGGTTAAAATTGACTAGATCCACCGACTCTTAACTCGTTCAGCACGAAGGGAGAAGAGAGGTGGGGGAAGGAGGTACAATTTATGCAAAGAAAATGATTCCCTCCATTGATTGCTAGCGTAAAGGCCCACAAAATGGCACCGTAGGAATGCTGGCATCAAGAATGCCTACCGTGTACCACATTATGGCATTAAGGAACCACTCCGTCAGCGGTCATCGCAGGAGACGCGGTTGTGCCAAACGCTCGCCATGGTGACCTCGCAACCAAAGGAAGACGATAAATTTCTGCGGGCCCGTAATTAGCATCGAGGACGACCACCGGACCCCACATCACGGCTGCGGGGCAGTCTTCCTTGCCTATATTATAAATAGGGCTTCTGAATACTCACTCCAGCACCAACCACAGGGGGTTAGGGACCCGTGAGAACCAAGATTCCTTGCTAGCTTATGCCCCCATATTATATTATTATGGATCCTAAGCCTTTTCCTCCGCGATCTCTCTCCCCTGCTCTCCTGTCCCTTCTTCTCATTCTGTTCTGTTTCCTCTTCATCTCCTTTCCTTATTCGTCATCAGCTGCTGCAACCTCTTCTACGCTTTTTGAATCCCAAGCACGAGCTCTCCTCCACTGGAAATCCACCCTCCAAAACCCCCATGCACTGAGTTCATGGACCCTCTCCAACCACACGTGCATGTGGTCTGGAATCACCTGTGACGAGAGCGGAGGCAGCACTGCCATCACCGAAATCAACCTGCACCGTGCCGGTTTGGCAGGTAGGCTCGATTCGCTCGACTTCCCCGCCTTCACGTCTCTCACTCGCCTCCGCCTCCGAGGCAACTACCTTCTCGGAGCCATCCCGCCAGCCATCGGCGCCCTCTCCAGTCTCACCTCACTCGATCTCTCTCAGAATCGTCTCTCCGGCAACCTGCCATACTCTCTGGCCAATCTCTCTCGTCTGTCCGAGATCGACCTTTCCAGCAACGAATTAACCGGTGAGATACTTCCCTTCTTCTTCTCCAGTTGGAGAAATCTTGTTACTCTTCGACTCAAAGTCAATCGATTCACTGGAGGACTAGCCGGGGAAATTGGTAAGCTCAAGGGTTTAGTATTTCTCGATCTGCGGAAAAACAATCTCACCGGTCCCATTCCTCCAGTCCTTGGCAACATGACCAAACTAAAATCTATTAATCTTCGTGATAACCTACTTTCTGGTCATATACCCCATGAATTTGGCAGCCTCGTGAACTTAAGATATCTAGTCCTTCCAAGTAATTCTCTAACTGGTCCTATTCCTCCCAGTTTAGGAAACCTCACCAAGCTTCGACGTCTTCACCTCTTAGAGAATGAGATTTCAGGCACCATCCCATGTGAATTAGGCAACCTAGTGAACGTATATGATTTTGATATCAGCAGTGCTCACCTCATAGGTTCCATCCCTTCTAGCTTAGGAAATATCACCGGACTTAAATATTTGTACCTGTACAATAATAATCTCACCGGCTCCATACCCCCTGAACTAGGCAACCTAGTCCACCTATATCACCTACAACTCTTAGACAATCGTATAACCGGTCCCATCCCTTCTAGTTTCGGAAATCTCACCAGTCTTGAGAGTTTGCTCCTCAACAACAATCATATAACGGGTTCCATCCCTTCAAGCTTCGGAAATCTCATCAGTCTTGAGAGTTTGCTCCTCAACGACAATCATATAACGGGTTCCATCCCTTCAAGCTTCGGAAATCTCATCAGTCTTGAGAGTTTGCTCCTCACCAACAATCATATAACGGGTTCCATCCCTTCAAGCTTTGGAAATCTCACCAATCTTAAGACTTTGTCCCTCTTAAACAATAGCATCTCCGGCACCATCCCTCGAGAATTAGGCAGGCTCGTTGAGCTAACTGAGTTAGTAGTGATTTATAATCAGTTATCTGGTTCTTTGCCCCAAGAGCTGGGTAATCTTACAAACTTGCTTTCATTACAAGTATCTAGGAACAAATTTTCTGGCTTCTTACCAGCAGAGATTTGTAAAGGAGGTGTACTTCAAAAGCTTTCAATAAATGACAACCATTTTGAGGGTCCTATCCCACCAAGCCTAAAAAATTGCTCCAGCTTAGTAAGACTTCGCTTGGACAGAAACATGCTCAAAGGAAGAATTTTTGATGCCTTTGGGAATTACTCCAATCTAATGTACGTCAATATGCGCGACAACCAATTGTATGGCGAGATATCACCAAACTGGGCTTACTGCCCAAATTTGACAAGCTTGCAAATTTCAGGGAACTTCCTAACTGGGAAAATACCTCTTGAATTTGGACAAATGTTGAAACTAGAAGTGCTGGACCTTTCTTCGAATCAACTTGCCGGAGAGATACCAGGGGAGCTAGGTAGCATGAGCTCATTGTTCAACTTGAATTTGAGTAGCAATAGATTATCTGGAAGAATTCCTTTGGAAATTGGAAAACTATCCAACCTACAAACTCTGGATTTATCTGGGAACAACTTGAGTGGGCCATTACCCCAACAATTGGAGGGTTTCTCTAAATTGCGCCTCTTGAATTTAAGAGAGAATAAATTGGACGGAAGCATTCCTATCCAATTTGGAGGGTTAGAAAGGTTGCAAGACCTACTTGATTTGAGCCACAATTTGCTTGGAGGGGAGATACCATCACAACTGGCAAGCTTGACTTATTTAACATCTTTAAACTTATCTCACAATAATTTGTCAGGATCCATACCATCATCTTTTGGAAGCATGATTGGTTTATCATCAATCGATGTATCGTACAATAATTTAGTGGGTTCACTTCCTAATAGCAAATTGTTTCTAAATGCTCCAGCAGAATGGTTTGCTCATAACAAAGATTTATGCGGTGCAATATCGAGTTTGCCCCATTGTGCAGGTTCAACAGCGACACACATTCATAATTCAGTGAAACATCACATTATACAAATTGTTACTCCCATCTTGGGCTGCTTGTTTCTTTTAGCTGTGTCATGTTTCATCATTGTGGTTCTTCGAAGGAAGGGAAAACCTATGAAGGAAGAAGACAACGGAGTAATTAGTGGCCACCTATTTTCAATATTAAATTTTGATGGGAGGGCAGTTTATGATTACATCATCAATGCCACTGAAAATTTTGATGAAAAATATTTCCTTGGGAAGGGAGGATATGGCACCGTTTACAGAGTGATGCTTCCAACAGGGCAAATGGTGGCTGTAAAGAAACTTCATGAAGTGGAAGAAGACATGCTTGATGAAAGAAGTTTCAAAAATGAGATTCAAACATTAACCAATATTCGGCACCGTAACATTGTAAGACTCCTTGGATTTTGTTCCAACACTCGATGTAAGTTTCTTGTGTACGAGTACATTGAGAAAGGAAGTTTAGCTTCCATTCTTCGTAGTCAAGAAACAGCCACAGAATTGAACTGGGATAGGAGGGCTCAAATCATCAAAGATGTGGCGCATGCTTTATCATACATGCATCATGATTGCAATCCATCCATAATTCACCGAGACATTTCAAGCAATAACATATTACTAGATTTTGATTTCAAGGCTTATGTCTCGGACTTTGGCACTGCAAGAATTCTTAAACCCGACGCATCAAATTGGAGCAGACTTGCAGGCACATATGGATATATTGCCCCCGGTAAGTCATTGTACTTAAATCTCTCTCTATTATTAGTGCAGTAGTTTAACTCAAATCTAGAAGCACATCCCATATTCTGTATTAGTTCCACAAGCACAAGATTTTTCTATGTATATGGTTTATCTTATAGTTTTGAACCTTTTAAATATGTTATTACATTTATAAAAATTACTTTTTTTTTGTGACTAGTATGCAAAAGTTTAGACTAACCAACACTTTTACTGTAGAATTACACTCTCTTTTTTTTTTTCATGCAGAACTTTCGTACGGAATGAAACCAAATGAGAAGTGTGATGTATACAGTTTTGGTGTACTTATATTAGAAGTAATAATGGGAAGGCATCCTGGTGAACTTGTCTCTTCTTTGTCATCATCAGACAACCAACAATTATCGTTCAAAGATGTGCTAGATCAGCGGATCTCACCTCCAATAGATCACATGGCTAAGGAAGTTCTTCTATTAACCATGGTAGCACTTTCATGCATCCGAGTTATACCAAAAACACGACCGACAATGACAAGAATATGCCACCATTTCACTACTGGCAACTCTCCAACTTTTCATGAGCCTTTCTCTTTGATCAAATTAGGCCAGTTAATGGACTGTTTTAATTAAATTTAGCATTTGGCATCTTCAAATATCATATGTAAAAGATTGAAAGTGCAAGTAGTATGGTTAAAACTTGGCCTGTCCCATGTAAGTATAATATTTAAGTGGACAAATATTATGTGCATAATTGTTGCAATACTTCCTCAAAATACATTGTTCCGATATTGTTTTCATCGAACATTCAAGTGTATGAATTAGATTTTCTTCAGAATGCATTCTATTTTTTTAATATTGTATGATTATATCAAACATAATGAATGAAGCTTATCTTAACCAGAATTATTATTAGATGCAATCGTCCCATCACATGTATTAAGTTAATGTGACTAATTCTTGTAATTGCCATGTGCTTAAATGCTTAATGTATATAGTTTTTACTTTAGTTTTTCTTTTCTTAAAGTGTGGGTTGTTTTGCAAGCCGAGTTGCTAATTCAAATGGCTTGAGTGTTTACACATGCATCAAAGTACATTCAATGAATGTTTACTTTTATACAAACACAATAAATAGTCCAGCGTGATGCAGGACTATTTGAACGGTTGTACCTCATGTGGTGCACATGCTAAGGACTTTGGATCATGATGACAATCAGGCTGAAGGCTTGTTTTGATAAGTTGTTAGTCCCAACAGCTAGCCAACGGCTATCCATAGAGTTATTAACCAACAATCACTTCTCCAAGTAGTCAATCCAAATAGGACCTAAGACAGAATCAGTTGAACTAGGGAAGGACTAATGCGATTGTTTAATTAAATCAATTATATAATTAATCTGACCAAAATTGAATGGATCAAGTGATTTTTTTAGGAAGGAACTTAGGAGCGGTGCATTACCTGTACGCCCTCTGGTTCTATATCTATCTCTCTTCCTTTTCTCTCTCTATCATCAGTTGATGCCTACAAGGAGGCTAAGGTGGTGTTGGAAAAGGAAGAGAGAGGTAGATGGAATCAGAGGGCATGTAGGTAACGCATCGCAGCTAAGTTCCAACCTTCTTTTTGACCAATAGCCCAATATGATCTAATTAAAAAAATCAAATTGATTTTTCATGTTCCTTAAATTTATTTTTTAATCATTTTGAAATTCTGAAAGATAGTAAGAGTGACTTGCCATCTAGTAAGATTATGCTTATAAGTAGGATTGTACTATTGGAACATGACTCCCAATATCATCATTTGCATAAAAGTGAACTTGGAAAGATTTTATGTTGAGATTTTGACATTGAAGGGATGCCTTCATGTGCACTTCATTTGAGACTATGGAGCATGCTTCTTATGAAGAAACATTATTTTCACTTGCTTGTATGAGATATAAGGAAGATAATTTGACATGACACTCTAGTTTTGTAACTCATAACCCAAGCGATTATCTCATTTAGTTACATTAGATAATCTTGAGTGCAAATGCTAGATTTTGGGGTCAAGTTTTATTTAGAGACAAGTCTTAAGAGGGATCAAGGATACTTGGTCTAGTGTGGTTAGATTATCCAAGGCAATGGATAAAATATTATTAATAATGTGTTATATTAGTTGGATGGTGACTTAATATAGTACTACTATCAAAGCCTAAGTTTAGGATTTCTAAGGTATAAACCTAAGATGAGAGAATATAGGTAGCCATCTAGACTTAGGCATGCGCTAGATGAGAAGTACTATAAGTCATGTTTATCACACTCAAGTTTAATTGGATTGAGTATGATTGTGAGTGCTAACTAATGTAGGTTGAGATGGCTCGAGAGAATGGACACCGACTGTGAGGACTAGCTCTTCTCCCACACTGGCAGTAGGCGGGTAGATGGGGAGGATGTATGGCTGCTTGGAGGAGGGCGTGGAAGCCACCCCCCCTCTATTTCTTCCTTCCCCTCCCTCTCCAACAAGAACTACCCTTTCCCACCCAAGCATGCTCGCTTTCTCTCTCCCCTCCTCCATCTCTCTTGCTTCCTTATCCCTCTTCCCTCCCTCATTTTTGTTCTTCTCTCCTTTTAGATCTAAGAGCAAGGGATAGTCTCGCTGGTCACGCCAAACACTAGCCCACTTCCCCTAGGCAAAGATCTAAGCCCAAGCGAGCTCCCTTGTTCTCTCTCTATCATGTCCTTTCCCAGCTCGAGTGAAGGTGCAAATAGGGGGGCAGTACCCATCGAAGTTGCCTTGCCCATCATCATGCCGTGAGCCATCGACCCATTACCCCCATCGCCTCCTATCTCCCTCTCTTCTTCTTCTTCTTCTTCTTCTTCTTCTCTCTCTCTCTCTCTCTTGGCTTCAAGCAATTGGATGCTATCGCTGCTCGCGTCGCGACCCAAGACACAATCAAGCAAGGGGGGGCATGATGGAGTAGAGCCACACAACCAGATCTCCTCTCCTTCTCTTTCTCTTCCTCTCTCCTCTTCTTCCCATCCGATGCTCTCTCTTCCTCTCTTGCTTGCGATGATATCCAGAGGAGTTCCTCTAGCTATGTGATGGTCACTCGACCGCCATCGTTGCTCTCTCTCTCACCTCCCTCCCCCTCTTCTTATCTCTCTCTCCCTTTCTCCCTCTTTCCCTCTCTCTTCCCTCTACCTCTTCTCTCTCCTGACTCTCTCTTTCCCCCCTCTCTCTCTCTCTTTGAGCTAGGTACAGTGAACAAGGGACAGGACCTTGTTTCACTCTCTCTATTCCCCTCTTTTATTTAATTGATTTTATAATTTTTTTCTCTCTCCAATCTTGTTTTCTCTCTCTAGCCACATGATAGAGGTAAGAATCTAACCCTCCCTTATTATTATTAAATTAATAGATTACATGTAAATTAGGATTAGCATCAAGGTTGAAAAGTCAATCTTAAAAATTAGAAAATTAAAAATTAAGATCTATTTTTTAAGAAATTGCAAGTGAGTCAATTATTAGACTTTATTAGTTTAGAATTAATTTGGGTATAAAAAAGGAGACATTCCTGCAGTTTAAGCTAGCATTCTTGATTTAGTTTTTATTAAGTCTTTAATTATTATATGTAGGTTGTGGGAAGTTGAGTCAGGGTGGAAGAAATGAATTAAATCTTCTAGAAAAAATTTAGGAAAGAAAATATTGAATTAAGCATTCAATTTATAGAAGTGCTAATTTTCAATTGTTGTTATGCTAATTAATTTTAGGGTAATAGGTGTGTTAGGTGGGCCTGCAACTAGATTGTCATTTTGATTTTTGTACTCCAATGAAAGTAAGAAATCCCAATCATAATTACTTGCATGATTTTACTATTATTGCATGATTGCCCATACTATTTAAATATTCAAGATATGTTATTACCATGAATTATGAATCTAATTTCTCATTTAAATGATGATGATGTAGAAATATAACATGGGTTGAGTGCTTCTGGACTCATCACGTCAAGTTATTGCTTAGTGATGCACTATGCACTATGGCAAAGGTATTTCCTAGTGACGCATTGTATACTATGGTGATAGTATTGCCTAGTGCACACTGCATACTAAGGTAAGAGTATGGCATAGTGACGCATTACGTACTATGGCAAGAGTATTGCCTAGTGACACATTGCATATTATGGTAAGAGTATTGCATAGTGATGCACTATGAATTGTGGCGAGAATATTGCCTAGTGATGTACTGCGTACTATGATGAGAATATAGCTTAGGGACACTTTACGTACTATGGTGAGAGATTGCCTAGTGACACCTTATGTATTGTGGTGAGAGTATGGTCTAATGATGCATTACGTACTACGGTGAAAGTATGGTTTAGTGATGCCTTGTGTACTGTAGTAAGAGTATGGCCTAGCGACTTACTGCATACTATGACAAGAGTATGGTATAGTGATGCCTTGCATATTGTAGCAAGAGTATGGCCTAGCAAGAGTACTATGTACCATGGCAAAAGCAAGGCCTAGTGACACCTTGCATATTGTGGCAAGAGTATTGCCTAATGACGTATTATGCACTATGGCGAGAGTATGGCCTAGTGACGCCTTACATAGTGTGATGAATATATTATCTAGTGACGCATTGTGTAATGTGATGAGTGTATGGTCTAGTGACGTACTGCGTATATGGCAGCGATTGAGATTGTTAGATATAGTGTGATACCTGTGTAGTTGGTCACTGGCAGAAGTATGGCTGTGACTAGTCCAGATGCTAAGGTATTAAATCTAACATGTAATGATTAATAATAAGTTTGATCTATGAAATTTTGCATAGATATAAATTATATATCTAAACTCATTGTGGAATGATATAATAATCTGGATTATGAAATTATGGCAGAGTGATAACATTATTTTAGATTATAAAAATTAAATATATGTGACATTATTATTAGGAGCTATGAAATTTGCTTATATGGCATTGTTATCTTCATTATGTGATTGCATTATAAGAAAAAGCTTTTTTGGTAGCGGTCAAAACCACTGCTAAAAGTATGGAAAACTACTAGAAATACTTTCCAAGCATTGTTCCAATCGCTGTTAAGGTGTTGAGAAAGTCCCGTTGCTGACTATATGGTGATACATTTCCTAACCGTTGGAAAATTTGCAATTTTAGCATCAATTTTTTTAAGGATTTAGCAACACTTTTCTTTCACTGTAGAAACTTTCCCCAGCAGTTACGAAATGCTGATAGAAATTTATAATGATCATTTATATTTAAATTTAAGATATTTTTAGTTGCATTAGTTAACTGCTAGCAAAAGTATACCCTTTACCAGTAGGTTTAACCATCGGTAATACTTTTTTTTTTTAATAATTAGATTACCTGTGGGCATACTAAAAATTTATTTTTCATTCTTATTTTGAGATCACTTGTATATCAATATTCATCAAATATATTCAAATTACATGGCACCAATTAATAACTCATTATTAAACCAAATGTAAAAGGATCATCAAATCAACATCACAAATACATGCACATTTGGATCCTTTATAAGAAACGCTAGTTAATAGCCCATGATTAAACCAAATGTAAAAAGATAATCAAATCAATATCCACAAATCCAAATCCATGTTCATTTGAATCCTTTATAAACCCAAAAAAATCACAAAAAATTTATAGTACTTGATTCATGAACATAAAACATAACATTTAATTATAAACAAGATACTAAAAATCTTTATCACAATTCTAATAGAAGTATCATTTGTCCTATGATGAACAAGCATTACAAGTCATTTATTAGCAAGCTCAATCTATAAAATAGAAGTACAATATATAATTAACTTAAAAACTAGTAATCAACATATAAAAGTAAGATAAATTAATAGAAAATAAAAAATAAAAAATATTTGCTTATAAAAATTAAGGGTCATGCAACTGTTGATCTAATGGCATTACTTATTATCCTTTGAGATCCATCTATCCTTATCAAAGGCTCCTTTAGTACTCATACTACATTAATTGAAACCTCTCAAAATTCAGTCTCAAGAACATTAGCCCCTACAATCTTAGATGGACTTTTACTAATAAGACCTCTATGTGCCACCTCAGTTGTGTGTGGCCATCTAGAACTCTTCAAAATGACTTCATTTCTTTCCTACAAACAAAGTTTTTAATTAAATAGTAAATAATGATACCAGAAAATACCAAAGCCATAATAACATCATATATGAGTATAATATTTAAATTAAATATAAAAATAAATTTATAGCAATAAATTTACCTTGATGGTAAAAGCTTGATGGGACCTTGTTCTCCTCTCTTGGCTTCTTTGTAATTAAGTAAAGCAAGTGTTATACATTATTAAATCATGATCAAACTATTACTTATATAGCTATAAAATAAATGAGATAACCAAACTTAGAGATGAGATAAAATAAATGAGATAACCAAAAAATACAAATTTGAATGAGGACAAAGAGAAGAAACATTATACACAGACCAAGCATCCTTTTTTCCCATATCAGATGGCCCAATTCAAACTTAGAACACTTATTTGCATAACTTTGTTCTTGCATGAATTTATAATGTGACGATTGTAAACCAAATCAAAGTGACATTGACCTACATCCAAAATTCCATAGTAGGACTTGTCCTTACAATCTGTTTGTATAACCACAATCAATCATTTTTGTAAAGATGATCTAGAATTTCACAGGTTTTCGTATTATTGTGTAGAATTTTAATGTTAATAATCTTCTACAGGTTTTTTTTTTTTAATGCTGACCTTTTTCAAATGATATTAAAAGTAATTATACTATATAACAATTCTAGCTGATTGATTTTACAGTTATATGGGCATGTACTGATAAAGCAATACAGAGAATTCAGGACAAGTTTCTTAATAGGTGGTTTTTTTGGATCACCTAGTAGGAGTATGGAGCTAGCTTTTCATCATAAAGGTAAGGTGTTTCAATAGCCATCTTTATTAATCTTAGTAAATAAAATTTTGAAATAATTTTACTTAATATATATGTATGTGCATGCTGTGAAATAATTCTAATTTTAGAACTTAAAAAAGTTAATTTATTTATATAAAAAATATTTACATCCTTAAGTATCCTAAAAAAGTTGCTTCCAATTGTTTTATCTTTATTCAAGCAGTTGGAAAGTAGATTGGACTCCTTATACTATTTTATGGCATCTATATGCATCAATCTAGTATTACTTAATATTATTTTAATAATTAAAATAGAATATAATGCAGAGTTAGACTTGGCTACATTCAAATATAGTCAAGTTTAGGATCCGATCACCTTTTTACTCTTGGATCTACACAGATTTTGGAGCCATTACATCTTTCCACCTTTTTCATTTTTGGAATTCGTAAATTATGTGAATCTAAAGGAGGAGGAGGTAACCGGATTTAAGCTCGGCTACATTTGCATGTAGCCAACTCTACCTCATGTAATGCATACTATTATATTTGGAAGATGTCTACCCATATGCTACTTAAAATAATTATTTTTTTTTCTTTTTAATTGAGGCATGTGGAAGATTAGACTGATGGTAATAGAATTTAATATGATAAATTACATGATCTAAGTAATGAAAAATAAAGTGGCAAATGTTGAAGTTATACCAAATCCTTTTAAGATTATACAATTACCTAAAAAGATCTTTATTGAGCACAACATAACATGGGAGCAGGTTGGTAGATCCAACAATAATTCTATTTGGCAGCCCTTTCCTCAGTAATGGGTTCAATTAAATTTTGATAAGTAATCAAATAACAACGTATCCCAATAGTTATGTGTAAGACTGGAATAAGAAATTCTTGCTCTGTTAGACAGGTAAAAGAGTTGTGGGAGAGTCAATTTGGGTTGAGGCCAAGGATGCATTGCTAGTTGTCATAGTTACATAAAAGGCTTGTTTAAAATAGATAATTGTTGAAGATTCTTAGTCATATTTATATAAATTAACATATTATACGGTTTCTTGATAATATTTTTTCTTCTGTACTCTTTTTATGGATAATCTTTAAATGGGATTAAGAAACAAACAACTTAGTTAACCAAAAAGCTATATTATTGACATTTTATTTCTTGTGCATCATATATGTGAATGTAAATATGCTCAATACTAATGCTATTAATGAAGAAAAAATAAAAAAATATAAAAAAATAAATATTATTATATGTATGTCACCAATACAAATGCAAGAACATTCGCAACCTATAAACTAGACTAACTACCTATGATGATTTTTTGCATGCTATTACATTTATTTATACAATAAACAGAAAATACTAATAGACAATAAAAAATATGATATTATTATGTTACCTCCTTTGTTTTAATGTAAATAATTATCCCTTATAAAAATGAAAACTACCTAAAAATCAGAAAAAAAAATTATATTGTTCTTTCTTAAGCTCTCATTAGAAGAAATATAAAATATCAGAAGAAAAGAAAAAAAAGAAAAATCAATAGATTTAGAAGGATCATGTACCAACATTCATGTTGATGAGATTTTTTTCCTCCACAGCCTCTTCTTCCTAGTCAACCCTGATTGGAACTAATTCCTAATTTATAATTAAGTGAATTCATATGGGATGTTCCGTTTTCTTTTTATCTCTTGTAAGAGTTGTTTCATTTTTTTTTTTTAATCCCGTATGAGGTGCTTAAGATTAATATAAGCTGTTTTCATGCTTAATATAGTTTGATATTATCTAGTTTTGTTGTTGCTTTCATGCTTTTACTTGAATAAATAGTCAATTTTTTTGAACTGTATAAAATATTTCAAAACTGGTGGCAACTTTTCGCCATTTTCATTTTTCAAAATTAATTGCATGTATTTATCCTTGGCCAATTGTATGTGAATGTGGAATTTGTGAAGATGTATCATCACAAGTTTCATTGCTTTCAAGTGTCCGATGACTCATTGGAACATTTAATAAACCTCAATTTCTCAACATAAAAACAACAATGTCTGATTTTTTTTTTAAAAAAAATGATGAAGCTATTGAAGTAGAAGAAGCTTGAGAGAGAATGAGGTATTAAGCCAAAGCCCAATATGGGTGGTATGCAAGTATACCTGGGAGTCCTCAATGAACGTATTACAAATTCTTTAGTGTTCATGCCTAGACAACAGCTGTGCTACAACAGCATTAAGCTCCACATGGATTGTGGGAAACTGGGGAAAACGAAAACTTGCCATTATTTGTCACTTAAATTTAAGTTTGTTGTGGAGGCCTTTCTCTGGTAGGTGAAACCTTGAAGCCCAGGACTGCGCAGCCCGCTCATTCTGCCATCAATACAATGTGTTGTCTAAGATTTTATTAGTTCCAATAATGACAGTTAACTAAAGATGATATGCCTGTTAGCATTATCATTAAGTTCTATTCAGCATCATCTTATGGACAATTTCAGCTTCAACATCCCCACTTTCCACATGCCTTGCATGCATGCCTTGGTGCTGCGATCGTTTTTGTTGTTTTATGCCAGCAGGTAAACGAACCACCACACGAGTTTCTGACCACAAATTTCTGACATGGAACAACGCAGCTAGTTGTTTCCAGGAGGCAGAGGATAAGAAAGACACTGCTTGGATAAGGCTCTAATTTGAGAGCTTTGTGGGACCTTATTAACAAAGGATAGAAATTCGGAATGGCCTTTGACGAATGAGTTGCCAAAATTACTTTCTAGGAGAACTAAGATGTAGTAGCTGATTCTTACTAAATATTCTGATCGAACGTTCTGTTAAAGAGGTAAGGTGTGCAATAAATTGATGTTCTCCAATTAATTATACCATCAAAACGGTAGCAACACGACGACTCCCTGATGTCTGATGGGCATTAACGCCAACTACTGCACATGATATCATTGTGATGACAGCATGACCTCAGTCTCATCCATCCCTTGATGGCAGTGGCTTGGTTCCATCGCTGCTTCCATGGCAACATTTATCTCCCAACAACCACCGTTTAATCTCATCAGCCCATGCATCGCAATGCCTTCCACACAAGTAGTTTGCTATGATGCTTATCCGCTATTTTAAAATCATCTTAATTACCGATTAGAGTAAAATTATTTATAATATTTTGATAAATAAATTGATTATCCAGATTACTTGATTTGATCACTTTTTTTTCTTCAATAAAACCTTTTCACTTTGCATGCGTCCTTTCTTTCAACTTCTTTCGAGCCGCACTCCATTTTTATCTTTCTTGGTCTTTCCTTCCTCTCTTTGTCGCAGCACCACTTCAAATAGTGGATCTCTCATCAATGGATCCCTCATTTCTTTCTCATCACATCACCATCTCAATCAATGAATTTCTTGTTTCTCCTCCATCACACCACTGATTCAAATAACATCCACGAGTACTCGATTAAAATAATAATTAACATCGTATCTCTGTATCCTCTATGGCTACATCCTACATCTCGTGCACGTTACTAGCTTAGTCAGTTTTTCACTCACTAAATTCAATCCATTAAAAGAAAATCAAATGATCAAAAAAAAATAATCAAAAAAAAAAAAAAAAAGTCAATACAATACAGTAGTAAAAGCCTTTAACACTAGGAAATGATTTAATGTTGTATTAAATACACACAAGAATGTTTTTCTTCTTTTGCCACAAACTAGAAAGAATACAAATGTACAGCACCAAGTTTTCGTTCTTGTAAATTACAGCTATGTACAAGAACATGACATATTACACACCAGACATTGGGATTTCCCATCAAAGTTTTTAACTAAATCAACACAAAACCCACAAACAAAACACACAAAGAAACAAAGGTCAGAGCTGGATTGCACCACCAATCCCCTCTTGCTAGTCGTATCTTAGGCCCCGAAGCATCCAAAAAGCTTTTTTGGAGCAAGTCCTGTGGCACGGTATTTTGCAGCCATTTCCTCTGCCTACAGGATCTCTTCGCCACGCTTGGCCTCAACGCATGCTCTCTTCTCTTCTGCTGCCTTGTGAATCATGGCCACCTTGTTTTTCATTTTTTCAGCATACTCCGCCTTCATTTTTTCTAGTTCTTCCTGCTCACACATTAGAAAAAGTAAGTATAGGTTGCAGGCTCTCTAAAGCACTAGGCAAAAGAAGTCATGCAAGTTGCATCACCATGCAGATGCTGGAGACCTATTTAAGTGCTGCTTAAATCAATCATCCTTTCCTACCATGGGAAAGAAACACACTAGACGCTACTTGGGGGAGCAAGTTCTTTTTTATTTTGCTACTTCATCAGATGCTATTTCTTATAGTTAATGCCTTCTTGAGGTTTATTTGGCTGACTTGCAGTTAATAACAGTCTGTTTTGCTGTTTTTGCCACCACTGTGATAATCTCTGACAACTACAAATATAAGTTCGGTAGACTGGAAATATAAAGGCCTAAAACCTTTTCCGTATAATAAACAGAACAAGAAAAAAAAATTGATTACCTCTTTCGTTTTCAGCGCAGCTTCTGTAGCTGCCTTCTTTGAGTTCTCCCATGCAGTAATAGATGACATCTGCTTAGCAGCCCTGTTTGACATTATCAGGAACCTAAAGTTATATTTGAATATCTACCAATGGTAAAAACAACAATATATATTCCACAATCATTCACTAAGACAAAGAGATAATGCACTGTTCTAGCAAAAATGTTACACCAACCTCATACAAGCTTGATTAAATTTTTTTCAATCTAGTTAAGCATCTTGAGACAGATGTTGAAAAAAAGCCAATTGCCAGACAATCAGCTGAAGAAAGAAATAATAGTGATAGAAATAAAGAAATAAGTTCTGCAAATATCAGTTTCAAAGCATCTGCCACTTTAGGTAAGGATATCTGACGGGAGATATTATTTAATGTGCTTCATAGATCTTGACCAAAATCTGAAGAAGTGTGTAAGATAATTCTACATATAATGGGTTTAAGCATGGTTCTGAGTCACTTCTTGACATGTCTAACCTAATGTATGATGCTTATCAATCCCTGAGCTTGGAGACATGTTAAACACCACAATGTAAATCTTTTGTCCCTATTTTTTAAGGGGAAAAAAGTCTCTAGCACAACTAGACAAGTTCCCACTAATGGCTTCTGTTGTATGCTACTTATTAATCCCTGTGCTTGGAGTCCTGTTAAACACCACAATGTAACTCCTTCTATCCTTATTTTTTTGATAAAAAAACCTTTAGCACAATTAGCTAGACAAGTTCCCATAACTAGCTTGGCTTCACGAATCCTTCATCACCAATTTATAAGAACCTCCTCTACCTAGCATAAACTTGCTCACATCCCTGCTCATCTAGGTGGCATGAGGTTGTCTCTCCAATTTAGATGCTTTAAGATTGATCCAAGTCCCTATCATGGTGAGGATTCCATAATTTCTTGTTGCAAAAGGCTGCATTCACTAGGTTTTGCATCAATTCATCCACAGATGGTTTACACTTTTCTAAATATTACTAATGTAAATGTAATTTCTAGTTTCAACACATTCAACTTAGCAAGCTATTATTTTTGATACTCACCTCATATGCCGGAACCCTCTATATTGCTGAACTATTTGAGCCATTTAATATTGTGGACTTTCACAATTTTTTTCATTAGTAGCAAAGCATGCTAGAAGCATGGAACACCCTAAAGACACGCTTCCATATCATTAACCCACAGTATACTTCCTTTTTTTCCTGGAAAGAACCCTGAGTATATCATTTTCAAATATTATTGACCACTGCATCACCTTGATGCCAATGGAAGATGATGTCCCTGACAAAACAGAGATGGCTAGCTTACAAGAAGGGTAGGCCTAGCAACGAATGGGGTGGGTTAGTGGGGAGAGGAGGGGCTGCTAACATTTAGAGAGGGAGAGAAAAGCACCAGAGCAATTTTTCGAAACAGGATGGATGTATTCAAGGCCAGGTCAGGGTTTAGCCCAGACAAGCTTGTTAATTCATATATTAGTTTAATTGGTGCAAAGTTAACGAAGCTGTACTATAGCTGTTAAATAAAGCCTTACAAGAACAACCACATATATGTTATAGCCATCTAGTTATCTCGAAATCCACTGCAAGATGTATTTGTTCAAGTCAATGGAGAATAATTTATAACCACTTGAACAGCAAGATATAATAACTTACTTATTTTCAGCTTTGGCCTTTTCATTTTCCTCCCATGCCTTTATTAAAGATATTCTCTTCTCTATTTCAACCCTTGCAAGTTGAGCATCTGGAAGTCATAGAATCAGAAATATTTTCCTATTCTTTTCCTGGTATATAATACAGAACAATAAAGTACCAATTCAATTTCTTATTTTTCAGATAGCTACCTCTCTCAGTTGAACCTGCTGCGGCTTTCTCTGGAGTATCCACAACTTTTGTACAAAGAAAAATTAATTTAAGATTAATTAAAAGGTTTTACAGAAATGATTCTCACAACTTGATGTTGGCATATTAGGTGATCTCCAAAATCTAATATCCTGAAGTTTAGTATAGGTGTTGGGGAGGGTAGAGACCGCCTTTTGAGCTTGAAGTTTGAACTTAGGATCCCCCTAGTGCATGTTCTAGGAAAAAGGGAATCAACAATTGAACACAAGTCCGAAGACAGCTTGCCCTTCTTTCAAAGCATAACAGTTCATTTTCTTTTATCACCCAAAGCCAATCCCTTCCAACATTTTTTTATCAAAAGAAATATAAAGTAAAGGTAGTATTAAAAGGATCCATTGCCCTTCTTTCAAAGCATAACAATCCATTTCCTTTATCACCCAAAGCCAATCCCTTCCAACATTTTTTATATCAAAAGAAATATAAAGTAAAGGTAGTATTAAAAGGGATCCATTGCCTTTCTTTCAAAGCATAACTATCCATTTCCTTTATCACCCGAAGCCAATCCCTTCCAACATTTTTTTTATCAAAAGAAATATAAAGTCAAGGTAGTATTAAAAGGGATCCATTGTATTCGAGTAGTGAATGATAAATGGAATCAGCAAAAGCCATGAGCCTAATGTAGACATTTTGTCATTTCATTGACCTTTCATCCTTAAACACCATAGTCTCCTGGCTTTTGCTTGAATGAACGGTTCAAAGGAAAAAATGTTAACCCGAGAGGCTTCAAAATCTAGACTGCAGTTTTAAGCCTGGAATCATTTTTCCTGATATACCACTCCACTGTACCAGATAGACTTCAGTTATACTATACTGTACATACCAAGCAGATGAAATTTTTTTCCACTTTCGAGTAATAAGATGCTACATACTCTGCATTGACTTTTGTGCAGAGATTTCTCTGCGGATGCCCATGAAAATGAATAAGAAAAAAAGGTCAACTAAAAGTCTTGTTCAATAAAGGTTTTGATCGACTAAAAATCTTGTTCGATGAAGATTTTATTTAATCAGTCACATCTTAGAGATGGATGACTTAACATCTTCCAACTTAATGACTGATGAGGGTTCCCATCCTTTATATTGGGGATGAACCAGTAAACAAACTACAATATTCTTATAAACCAACAGACCGTTTCGACAAAAGGGTACAGCCCATGCAAAGAACAAAAGGCTCTGAATAAACTATGAAGCTATAAAGCTAGCATAATCATGATAATTTACACTGCCCCTCTAAATATATTATTTAAAAACATATGGAAAGGAAAAGGCACAGACCATATGATTGTGTCATTCCATGTAAAAGCAAAAGCAATACATGAAAACCGCAGAGAGAACTTTCCTTTGACTATGGTAGATATTAAAATAATTAAAGAAACCTCATAATATAGCCAAACCTACCCCATAATATAATAATATTATATTTTAATAATATTAATTTATAATATTAAATTATATTATGTTAATAAAAAATAATATCAGATTTTTTATGAACGAGAATTATTTTGTTGTGAAAATCTAAATCTAAGATCACTTTACAAGAATAATCTTAAATATCCGTTCTCAAGAATGAGTATAAGATCACTGAGTTAGATAATGATTTTAAAGATAAGGATAACTTGAGATTATCATGTTATGAGGTCATTTAAATGTAATCAAATATCATAATATTATCATATTCATTTAAATTATTGATAATTTTAGATAAATCATCTCACGGTAAATATTTCTAAAGTGATCAATCAAAACCACTTTTAGAATAGTTTTTTTTTTTTTTTTTCCTGCTCAATAGCTCGTTAATTAAATTTGATTAGATCCATTGACTCTAACTTGTTCAACACGAAGAGAGGAGAGAGGTGGGAAGGAAGGCATGGCTTCTGCACGCAAAATGATTCCTTTTTGGATGAATCATCTTATGGCAAACATTTCTAAAGTGATCAATCAAAATCACTTTTAGAATGATTATTCACTTTTCTTCTGCTGAACAGCTTATTAATTAAAATTGACTAGATCCATTGACTCTAACTTGTTCAGCACGAAGAGAGGTGGGAATGAAGGTATGGCTTATGTAAGCAAAATGATTCCTTTTTGGATGAATCATCTCATAGCAAACATTTCTAAAATGATCAATCAAAATCACTTTTAGAATGATTATTTATTTATTTTTCTGCTGAACAGCTTATTAATTAAAATTGATTAGATTCATTGACTCTAACTTGTTGCACGAACAGAGGAGAGAGAGGTGGGAAAGAAGGTATGGCTTATGCAAGCAAAATGATTCCTTCCATTGGCTGCTAGTGCAGAGGCCTCCAAGTTGTCACCGTAGGAATTCCGGCAGCGTGGATCACATTTTGGCACACATCCACATGATGATCCTGCAACCAAAGGCAGACGGCAGACTTCTGTGAGCCCACAATTAACATCGAGGACGATTTGCAGTCAAAAAAAAAAAAAAAAAAAAAAGCATGGTGGGCGACTTACAGTCTTAAAGGAAAAAAAAAAAAAAGCATGGAGGGTGACTTACAGTCAAGAAAAATAAAAAAAAACATAGTGGACGACTACCAGACCCCGCATCAGAGCTGAAGGAAATATTTCCTAGCTTATAAAGAGGGCTTCCGAGTACTCATGATCAGCAGCAACCACAAGAGTTTGAGACCAGTGAGCGCCGAGGTAACTTGATAGTTTATGCCCCCACATTATATTATTATGGATCCTAAGCCTTTTCCTCCGCAATCCCTCTCCCCTGCTCTCATGTCCCTTCGTCTCATTCTGTTCTGTTTCTTCTTCGTCTCCTTTCTTTATTCATCATCAGCTGCTGCAACCTCTTCTGCACTTGAATACCAAGCACGAGCTCTCCTCCGCTGGAAATCCACCCTCCAAAACCCCCATGCACTGAGTTCGTGGACCCTCTCCAACCACACGTGCACGTGGTCTGGAATCACCTGTGACGAGAGCGGAGGCAGGACTGCCCTGCCATCACCGAGATCAACCTATACCGTGCCGGTTTGGCAGGTAGGCTCGATTCGCTCGACTTCTCTGCCTTCACGTCTCTCACTCGCCTCCGCCTCCGAGGCAACTACCTTCTCGGAGCCATCCCGCCGGCCATCGGCACCCTCTCCAGTCTCACCTCACTGGATCTCGCTCAAAATTGTCTCTCCGGCAATCTGCCATACACTCTGGCCAATCTCTCTAGTCTTTCCGAGATCGACCTTTCCAGCAACGAATTAACCGGTGAGATACTTTCCTTCTTCTTCTCCAGTTGGAGAAATCTCGTTACTCTTAGACTCAAAGTCAATCAATTCACTGGAGGACTGCCCGGGGAAATTGGTAAGCTCAAGGGTCTGGTATTTCTCAATCTGCAGAAAAACAATCTCACCGGTCCCATTCCTCCAGTCCTTGGCAACATGACCAAACTAAAATCTATTAATCTTCATCATAACCTACTTTCTGGTCATATATCCTATGAATTAGGCAACCTAGCAAGCTTAAGAAATCTACTCCTTGAAGAGAACTCTCTAATTGGTCCTATTCCTCCCAGTTTAGGAAACCTCACCAAGCTTGAACGTCTTCACCTCTTTAAGAATGTGATTTCAGGCACCATCCCACGTGAATTAGGCAATCTAGTGAACTTATATGATTTAGATATCAGCGATGCTCACCTAACAAGTTCAGTCCCTTCTAGCTTAGGAAATCTTACCACAACAATTGGATGGTTTCTCTAAATTACGCCTCTTGAATTTAAGAAAGAATAAATTGGACGGATGCATTCCTACCCAAATCGGAGGGTTTGCAAGGTTGCAAGATCTGCTTGATCTGAGCCACAATTTGCTTGAAGGGGAAATACCATCACAATTGGCAAGCTTGACTTATTTAACATCTTTAAACTTATCTCACAATAATTTGTCAGGATCCATACCATCATCTTTTGGAGGCATGATAGGTCTATCATCAATCGATGTATCGTACAACAATTTAGTGGGCCCACTTCCTAATAGCAAATTGTTTCTAAATGCTCCAGCAGAATGGTTTGCTTATAACAAAGATTTATGTGGTGAAGTGTCGAGTTTGCCTCATTGTGTAGGTTCAACAATGACAAATACTCATCATTCAGCAAAAAATCACATCATACAAATTGTAATTCCCATCTTGGGCTGCTTGTTTCTTTTAACTGTGTCATGTTTCATCATTATGGTTCTTCAAAGGAAGGGAAAACCTATGAAGGAAGAAGATAACGAAGTAATTAGTGGCCACCTATTTTCAGTATTGAATTTTGATGGGAGGGCAGTTTATGATTGCATCATCAATGCCACTGAAGATTTTGATGAAAAATATTGCCTTGGGAAGGGAGGATATGGCACTGTTTACAAAGTGACACTTCCGATGGGACAAATGGTGGCTATAAAGAGACATACTTAATGTGAGAAGTTTCAGAAATGAGATTCAAATATTAACCAATATTTGACACCGTAACATTGTAAGACTCCTTGGATTTTGCTTCAACACTCGATGTAAGTTTCTTGTATACGAGTACGTTGAGAGAGGAAGTTTAGCTTCCATTCTTCATAGTCAAAAAATAGCCATAGAATTGAACTGGGATAGAAGAGCCCAAATCATTAAAGATGTGGCCAATGCTTTATCATACATGCATCATGATTGCAATCCATCCATAATTCACCGAGACATTTCAAGCAATAATATATTACTAGATTTTGATTTCAAGGCTTATGTCTTGGACTTTGGTACTACAAAAATTCTTAAGCCTGACGCATCAAATTGGAGCAGACTTGTAGGCACATACGGATATATTGCCCCAGGTAAGTCATTTGTACTTAAATTTCTCTCTATTATTGGTGCAGTAGTTTAACCCAAATCTAAAAACACGTCTCATATTTTGTATTAGTTCCACAAGCACAAGATTTTTCTATGTGGTACAGTTTATCTTGTAGTTTTGAACCTTTTAAATATGCTATTACATTCATAAAAATTACTTTTTTTTGTGACCAATATGTAGAAGTTTAGACTAACCAATACTTTACTTTGGAATTATACTCCTTTTTTTTCACACAGAACTTCGTACGGAATGAAGCCAAATGAGAAGTGTGATGTATACAATTTTGGTGTACTTATATTAGAAGTAATAATGGGAAGGCATCCCGGTGAGCTTGTCTCCTCTTTGTCATCATCAGACAAACAGCAGTTATCATTCAAAGATGTGCTAGATCAACGGATCTCACCTCCAGTAGATCATATGGCTAAAGAAGTTCTTCTATTAACCATGGTAGCACTTTCATGCATCCGAGTTATATCAGAAACACGACCGATGATGAATAGAATATGCCACTTTTTCACTGCTGGCAACTCTCCAACTTTTCATGAGCCTTTCTGTTCGATCAAATTAGGCCAGTTAATGGATTGTTTTAATTAAATTTAGCATTTGGCATCTTCAAATATCATATGTAGAAGTTTAAATGTGCAATTAGTATGGTTAAAACTTGGCATGTGCAATGCAAGTGTAATATTTAAGTGGACAAATATTATGTGCATAATTATTGCAATTTTTCCTCAAAATACATTGATCTGATGCTATTTTCATCAAACAATCAAGTGTATGAATTAGATTTTTTTAGAATACATTCTATTTTTTTAAAATTGTATGATTAGTTCAAGACATTTTGTGAAGAGAAAGGAATACTTAGACACTTACAATTTTTAGTAGTTTGCACCAAAATAGTATTGTGGAGGGAAGGAATCACACTTTATTGAATATACTTAGGTCAATGATGATGCAAGCCACCCTCCCAATAAATTTCTAAAAAGATGCACATTTGATGTAGTTCTTATCCTTAATCGAGTTCCAACTAAATTGATGTCCTTTATCCTTTATGAATTATGGAATAGTGTAAATTAAACTTTGAAAATTTATGCTCTTCATGTTTGGTAGGATATGTTCATAACTCAATCCATAAATGTTAAAAGCTTGGCCCTCAGGCAAGCAAGTATGTGTCCAGTAGATATCTAGAAAGAAAAAGATATGTGATGTATAGTGAATACCCTTATGGAAGGATGATTGAGATCCAAGCATGTGTCCCGTAGATATCTAAAAAGAAAAGCATATGTAATATATCGTGAATGCCCTTATGGAAGGATGATTGAGATAGAGTCTTAAGATATAGATTTTCTTAAGAGTGCTTTTTGAATATTGATAAAGCAAACAAGACTAAAATTATTTGAGTCACAAGAGGAAGACAACCTATTGTTCAAGAAGGATAGGAGATTGAATACTCATTTTGAAATTCTGAAAGATAGTGAGAGTGACTTGTTGTCTAGTAAGATTATGCTTATAAGTAGGATTGTACTATTGGATCATGACTCCCAAGATCATGATTTGCATAAAAGTGAACATGGAAAGATTTTATGTTGAGATTGACATTGCAGGGGATGTCTTCTTGTGCACTTCATTTGAGACCAAGGAGCATACTTCTTATGAAGAACATTATTTTTACTTGCTTGTATGAGATATAAGGAAGATAATTCGACATGATACTCTAGTTTTGTAGCTCATAGCCCAAGCGATTATCTCATTTAGTTACATTAGATAATCTTGAGTGCAAATGGTAAATTTAGGGGCCAAGTTTTATTTAGAGACAAGTCTTAAAAGAGATCAAAGATACTTGGTCTCGTGTGATTAGATTATCTTGGGCAATGGACAAAATGTTATTAATAATGTGTTATGTTAGTTGTATGGTAACTTAATATAGTACTACTATCAGAGCCTTAAGTTTAGGATTTCTAAGGTATAAACCTAAGATGAGAGAACATGGGTAGCCATCTAGACTTGGGCGCGCCCTAGTCATGTGCATTAAAGTCTAAGTCCAATTGGCTTGAGTATGATTGTGAATGCTAATTGATATAGGTTGAGTTGACTTGAGAGAATAGATAGAGACTGTACATAGACTTTGAGGACATGGCGGGTAGATGTACGGCATGCCCATTGGAGAGGATGTAGATGGAGAGGATGTACGGCTGCCTGGAGGAGGGCATGGCAGCCACTCTCCCCCCCTCTATTTCTTCCTTCCCGTCCCTCTCCAATAGGTACTACCCTTTCCAACCCAAGCAAAGTTGCTTTCTCTTTCCCCTTCTTCCTCCATCTCTCCTACTCCCCTTATCTCTCTTCCCTTCCTCATTTTTGTTCTTCTGTCCTTCTGGATCTGAGAGAAAGGGATAGTCTTCTTGTTCACACCAAACACTAGCCCGCTTCCCTTGAGTAAAGATTCGAGCCCAAGCGAGCTCCCTTTCTCTCTCTCTCTCTCTCTATCATGTCCTTTACCAGCTCGAGTGAAGGTGTGAATAGAGGGTGGTACCCATCAAAGCCATCTTGTCCATCGCCGTGCCGTGAGCCATCGACCCATTTCCCCCCTTGCCTCCCATCTCCCTCTCTTCTTCCCTCTCTCTCTCTCTCGACCTCAAGCGATTGGATGCTGTCGTTGCTCACATTGCCACCCAGGATGCAATCGAGCAAAGGGGGACATGATGGAGTAGAGCCACACGGCCTGATCTCCTCTCCTTCTCTTCTCTTTTGGTCTCCTCTTCTTCCCTTCAGATGCTCTCTCTTCCTCTCTTGCTTGCGATAATATCCGGAGGAGTTCCTCTAGCTGCGCACCGATCGCTCGACCATCGCCGCCGCTCTCTCTCGCCCCCATCCCCCTTTTATTGTTATCTCTTTCTCCCTTTCTCTCTCTTTCTCTCTATCTCTTTGCTCTACCTCTCCTCTCTCCCGCCCTCTCTCTCTCTCCCCCTCTCTCTCCAAGCTCGGTATGGTGAACAGGGGATGGGACCCTGTTTCACACTATCTCTATTCCCCTCTTTTATTTATTTCATTTAGTAATTTTCTTTCTCTCTCCAATCTCATTTTCTCTCTCTAGATGATTCTTCATTTTCTCTCTCCAAAGAATCTCTCTCTACCCTCTCTCTAGTATATAATTTTCATGGATAATATGTTTTGATTTGCAGCCTGGTTCTAAAGGGGCATGGCCTAGGCCTCTTCCCCTACCCATCTAATAGGGATAATTGTCTGACCCTCCCTTATTATTATTAACTTAATAGAGTACGTATAAATTATTAGCATGAAGGTTGAATAGCCAATCTTAAAAATTAAAAAATTAAAAATTAAGATCTATTTATTTAAGAAATTGCAAGTGAGTCAATTATCAAGCTTTATTAATTTAAAATTAATTGGGTATAAAAAGGAGGCATTCCTATAGTTTAAGCTAGCAATCTTGATTTAGTTTTTATTAAGTCTTTAATTATTATATGTAGGTTGTGGGAAGTTGAGTCTGGGTGAAAGAAATAAATTAAATCTTCTAGAAAAAAAATTAGGAAAGAAAATATTGAATTAGGCATTTAATTAATAGGAGGGTTGATTTTCAAGTGTTGTTATGCTAATTAATTTTAGGGTATCGGGTGCATTGGTGGGCTTGCAACTAGATTGTCATTTTGATTTTTGTACTCCAATGAAGGTAAGAAATTCCAAGCACAATTACTTGCATGATTTTAATATTATTACATGATTGCCCATACTGTTTGAATATTTAAGATACGTTATTACCATGAATTATGGAATTATAAATTTAATTTCTTATTTAAATGATGATGATGAGGAAATATAACATGGGTTGAGCGCTTTTAGACTCGTCATGTGAGGTTATTGCTTAGTGATACACTACATATTATGGCAAAGGTATTGCCTAGTGATGCACTGTGTATTGTGGCAAGAGTATTGCCTAATGGCTGTTGCATACTGCAATGAAAGTATGGCACAGTGATGTACTGTGTATTATGGTGAGAGTATTGCCTAGTGACCCATTGCGTGCTATGGTGAGAGTATGGTTTAGTAACGCTTTACGTACTATGGCAAGATATTGCCGAGTGACACCTTGTGTGTTGTAGTGAAAGTATAGCCTAATGATGCACTGCATACTTTGGCGAGAGCATAGTCTAATGATGCCTTGTATACTGTGATGAGAGTATGGCCTCATAACTTACTTCATACTGTGGCAAGAGTATAGTCTAGTGATGCTTTTGTGTACTATAGTAAGAGTATAGCTTGGCAAGAGTATTGCCTAGAGACACACTGTGTACTGTGACAAGAGTATGACCTAGTGACACCTTGCATACTGTGGCGAGAGTATTGCCTAATGACACACTATAAATTATGGCGAAGTATGGCCTAGTGACTCCTTGCATAGTGTGATGAGTATATTGTCTAGTGACGCATTACGTATTGTGGTGAGTGTATGGCCTACTGACGTACTGCATACTGTGGCATTGATTGAGATTGTCAGATATAGCGTAATACCTGTGTAGCGACCATTGGAGGTAGTGTAACTATGACTACTCCAGATGCCAAGGTGTTAAATTTAACATGTAATGATTAATAATAACTCTGAACTATTGAAATTTTGCGTAGATATAAATCATATATCTAAACTTATTTTGGAATGATTTATTAATATAGATTATGAAATTATGGTAGAGTGATAACATTATTTTAGATTATCAAAATTAAATATATGTGACATTACTATTAGGAGAGATGAAATTTGCTTGTATGGCATTATTATCTTGATTATGTGATCGCAATACAAGAAAAAGCTTTTTTGGTAGCGGTCAAAGCTGATGCTAAAAGTATGGAAACTACTGGGGATACTTTTCTTAGTAGTATTCCAATCGTTGCTGAGGTGTTGCCAAAAGTCCCGTCGCTGATTATATGATGGTACATTTTCTGACCATTGGGAAAGATGCAATTTTAGCAGTAGTTTCTAAAAGGATTTAACAATACTTTGCTTTTACTGTACAAACTTTCCCCAATAGTTATGAAATGCTAGTAAAAATTTATAATAATTATATATATTTAAATTTAAGATGTTTTTAGATTTACTAATTAATCGCTGGTGAAAGTATATCCTTTACCAATAGGTTTAACCGCTGGTATTACTTTTTTTTAATAATTAGATTACCTAGTAATTTTGACATGAGCATACTAAAAATATATTTTTCATTCTTATTGTGAGATTACCTAATATATCAATATTCATCAAATATATTCAAATTACATGGCACCAATTAATAACTCATTATTAAACCAAATGTAAAAGGATCACTAAATCAACATCACAAATACATGCACATTTGGATCTTTTATAAGAAACAACAATTAATAGCCCATGATTAAACCAAATGTAAAAAGATCATCAAATCAGTATCCACAAAATACATGTTCATTTGAATCTTTTATAAATCTAAAAAAATCATAAAAAATTTATAGTACTTAATCCATGTACATAGAACTTAATATTCAATTGTAAACAAGATACTAAAATTCTCTATCACAATTCCAATAAAAGCATCATGTGTCCCACGATGAACAAGCATTACGAGTTATTTATTAGCAAGTTCAATCAACAAAATAGAAGTACAATATATAATTAACTAAAAAACCAATAATCAATATGTAAAAGTAAGGTAAATTAATAGAAAATAAAAAATAAAAAATTATTTTTCTTACAAAAATTAAGGACCATGCAACTCTTGATCTAATGGCATCACCTATTGTCCTTTGAGATCCATCTATCCTTATCAAAAGCTCCTTTCGTACTCGTACTACATTAATTGAAATCTCTTAAAATTTAGTCCCAAGAACATTAGCCCCTACAATCTTAGATGGATTTTTACTAATAAGAACTCGATGTGCCACCTTAGTTATGTGTGGCCATCTAGAACTCTTCAAAATGACTTCATTTCTTTCCTATAAACAAAGTTTTCAATTAAATAATAAATGACAATACCAAATAAATACCAAAGCCATAATAACATCATATATGAGTATAATATTTAAATTAAAGTATAAAAGTAAATTTATAGCAGTAAATTTACCTTGACGGTAGAAGCTTGATGAGACCTTGTTCTCTCTCTTGGCTTCTTTATAATTAAGTAAAGCAAGTGTTATATATTATTAAATCATGATCAGACTATTACTTATATAGCTATAAAATAAATGAGTTAACCAAGATTATATTACCAAAAAATGCAAATTAGAATGAGGACAAAGAGAAGAAACATTACACATAGGCCAGGCATTCTTTTTACCTATATCAGATGACCCAATTCAAACTTAGAACACTTATTTGCATAACTTTTGTCCTTGTACGAATTTGTAATGCAACGATTCTAAACCAAATCAAAGTGACACTGACCTACATCCAAAATTCCATAACAGGACTTGTCCTTACAATCTCTTTTTATAACAATCAATCATTTTTGTAAAGATAATCTAGAATTTCACAGGTTTTCGTATTATATGTAACTCTAATGTTGGAATGTGATACTTCCTTAAGTTTTGTCATTGGTATAACGATTTGTTGCAATAATGACCACAAAAATGTACTAACTTGTCACAAAATCTAGCACTTTAATGCAGATAAGAGAATTTTTGTGTGGATAACTAACTTCTCAGTTTTAGCTTTTAAGGGTTTCCTAGATACCATGCTTGAAAAGTTGAAACATATCTTTTCATTTATGAACAGTAAAAGGTGCTGATTGTCACATGGAGCAGACATTCCATCAAATAGATTCATTCAAAACTTTGCCAAGCCTCAAAATCACCAAATCCAACAAAGAGAACAAAATCATGTTTGCCGAGAGTCAGTGACAAAGTGACTCTGCGTCTCCTCTGATCTAACAAGTTAAATAAGAAATAAGTAGTACTGACCATAAAGGGAAAAAAATTTGACGTTGCTTAAGATGACGATTTGAAAGATGAATGCTCTTGCTGGCATTCTTAAAGACTTCGTTGAGGCAGTAGAACCTTAAACTTTTCAAATAAAAATTTTTAAATGTTACCGTGCCAATTTGTAACACATGATATGTTATCATACTGGTTTGCATTCATCTAACATGTGAAAATGGCTTGGTTAAACACATGCCTGAGGTTACCTGAATTGGCAGATCATGGGTTTAGCTTTGGATACCAAACATCGATCATTCCAGTTGGTTTAGAATCGGATGCCAAACATAAAATATAATGAATGTTCTATATTTAATTAGCATGGATATACACAAAAAAAAAAGAGTAAAATTAGAGTAGTCATACCCATCAAATAGAGAATCAAGAGGACCAAATGAAGCAGTTTCAGATGCTTAATCTTCCTTAGGGCTATTAGACAACATGAATTGCTAGACACAATTAACTGAACTGGTAATGATGCAGAGCTTTTTATTGGTGAATTTACAAAATTGCTAACAGTGTAAATATAAAGAGATATTGGTAATCCATTTTTCTTAATTTGCATTTTCGAGCCTTCGCTGTGGTCTTCTTAAGAGCCAATGGACACGAACACAGAGACATGTCTCCTTAAGCTTAAGACAATCCCCTGAACAAGAACGTATACAAGTTGCTCTTTGGATGTTATCAAGTACCAAACTGCAATAAAAAATTACAATATAAAATATCCAAATTTCAATCACTAGCCAAACGATTAGTTGTTCTTAGATGTAATCAAGTATGTGAGATAGGTAAAGAAAAATTAGTTAATACTGGACAGATCATTCCATAATTCATATAAAAAGAATTCATATAGAAAGATTCAAAAATTGGGTGGTAAAGTCGACGGCAAATTGGGAGAACGCACTCCCACTACTGCTGCTGCTGCCTGAATATTTTGAAAGCATTATTAGTTGGTGCCATGGAAGGGAGGGAGAGTTTTGACGCTGCGGTGGTTTAGACTCAAGCTTTCCCCTGGTTCTCTCTTCGAAGCTGAGCAACCGGCGTTTCTGTTACCCTTATTTCCTCGCACACTCCATGACGTAGACCCATCCACACGTATCCCTCTCTCTCTCGTCAAAAACTTTCATTAAATGGGGAACAGTAAAGTCTATACTGTGAGAGAACTGTCGTGTCACCATCTCATCTTAACCCTTCGCTGTCCCGATATCTTCCGCCATCTTCGTGACGCATACGATGCAGCATGATAACAATTCTCCACTTCTTTTTTTTTTAAAAACAAAAAAAAATCAAGCTATGTGATGTCAAGAAGGTACAATTTTGCGGATTTCGACTCTATTTTGCATCTGATAACACATGCTGTTGAATCCAATTTTTGGAGAATATGGTGCTGTTCAAACCAAATTTTTGCGAGAATGCGTTTGGAATGCTGAGGAGATTTTAATAATGTTTTTTTGAATGCTTATTGACATTTGAAGGTATACTTTTTAGAAAATGGATAAATTTATTCTCGCTATGCCTATGTGATTAACTAATTGATGAGAAAAGATAAATTTAATTTCAATATCAATTATAATATAAATATTATTTTATATTATAGGACATCACTAATCAGAGTATAGATTCCATAATAAATATAATATATAATTATAATAAAATATTATTATGTAATATCATATTTATAAAAGAAAGAGAGGCTGAATGTGACGTGGGAGAGGAGGCAGAATCGTCTGCGCTGCTCTTTATATTATAATGATCAGAAATGGCTTCACCCTTCGCCCATCACCAGGACCTGGATTTGGCCTTGGGGTAGTTCTATATAAGACCTGGTTTTAGATCACGTCAGGGGTCATACGAGTCTCACTGGCGAGGGTCATGTAGGCCGTTTGGCAACAACTTATGTCGGATAAAGTAGGGATAAAGCTGCCAAAAACCCAAACAAAACGGGCCTTGTTTTATGGCATTCTAGTATCGATCCTATGTAGAGCATAGGATGTTCAAGCTTCCGAACACCCTTTTGATAGCATTTCAAGATTTGATATGTTTGTTGGAAGATGCAGCATTGAGTATAGAAAGCATGGATTCGAGGCTACGGTTTTGTTTTTTATTTTTATTTTTTAAATTTATGATGTAGATTATAAATTAGCTTGCACATCCTATTGCATCAAAAAATATAGAAATATTTTTTGAGACATTTTGAATGCATTAGGTAGAAAAAAGATCTTTAAGCAAAAGCCTTTGACATTAGTGTGTGGCGGAACATTTCACATTATAACATTTCGGATACCATGCATTAGATTGATAACATTTCAGAATGACAATTATTAACGTAAATATAATAGTGAGGGGTTACGTGGTAGAATTGATGCGTTACATAAAATGGATCAATACAAAATATTAGAAAGGACAAAGAAATGCGCTGAATTAGATAGATCATTCACTAAAGGCTTGATCAGAATCTCAATTCTATTCTAAGATACATAACTACGATAATTAGATTTTTTATTCATGTTGTGGAGAGTGAGATCGTGTGTCCAAAAAAGACCTCTTTTTATCATGCAGAAAGTAGTTTTTATCCAAGCAATAACAACCATTCTTTAATGGTTTTTTTGTTTTGGTAACTCTCTCTTTAATGGTTATTACCAGTTCTTTGCATAAATAACTCCCTCTTCTCTCAATAATTTCTGTCTAAAATAATCAATTGAGTGATTATCTATCCAAATATAGTCTTTTAAGTCAATGTCAAGTAGCCTGCTACAATCTCTTCATATATTATGTATAAAAACCAACCAAATCTTAGTTAATATGTACCATGAACTATAGTTGATTGATTACATTAATATTTCAAGCAAACACTTGATCCTAAAGCTCAATGAAAATGAATGAAAATGATATTATTCTAAATCCATATATAAATCAATGCATGATCAATCCATATGGTTTATAAATCAATGATACATTAATATATTCTAAGATGAATCAAATATCTTTATACCTGATGGCCATATATTATCAACCATGATGTTGATCAATTAAAAAACATAATATTCTTAGTGGCCAAATTCATGCATAATAATTTCCTACTACTTGGTTTTAACCCTTAGTGCATATGATCTAAACATCTAATTTGGTTAGAGATTGTTAGCATCAAGAATAAGGAGTCGATCATTGCCAAAGCTCAAAAGTGCAAGGCAATAGATTGATTGATTGGATGAATATACAGTTATGCGATCAATTTCTCACCTGAAATGATAGAACAAAAAAGAAATAGATATTAGTGGTATGGCTGATGTAGCATATGCCGCTATATTTATCTTTTTAATATTATTTAAGGTTCAATGCTCTTAACTATTAAGAGGTATTATAAAATAAACAACTTCTTCCCACAAATGCTATAAATGCTACTATTGTTTTCATATCTCACAATATTATTTTATTGGTATTTTAAGAAATACTATAAAAATTATACTCAACATCATAGAATCCACATCATTATTTTAGAGGCATTTTTTAAAATATTGAAAAATAATACTTTACCTTATATTTATAATAAAATATAGAAAATCATAAAAACTACAACACCAGTTTAGTGATATTTTTTTAAAAATCAAAAGACAATACTTTACCCAACATTCATGATAAATTGTTGGTCATTAATTTATAACTTGTCTTATTTTTCTATCGATTTAGCCAAGATTCTCAATTACTAATCTAATTAGAGTTTGCATTAGAAATATATTAAAATTATAAATTATTTAAATCTATATATTAAATATCAATTTTACTCTTTAATTTCAATAAAAATCTTTTAAAGAATTATAAGAAAAAATTATATATGAATATAGGAATATGTTGTAGTTATCAATATTTTTGAATATATTTAAAAATAATTTTGAAAATATCATAAAGAATAAAATGAATTTATTTATTTTTTATTTTAATAGGAAGAAAAGGATTATATTTTTATGAAAAATAATTATTGAAATATGAAATATCGCAATAATGAGTATATTTGGTAAAATAAATAAAATAAAATTTATTATTTTAATAAATTTTGATGGTACTATGGTGGCAGAATGGTTTTTTCTTTAAATAGAAAATGTAATTTTAATTTTTATGTGGTATATAAATTTTAAGTAAATGTAAATAAAGTTTGATGGGCTATGATGGTAGAGCACTTTTTCCTAAATGAAGAGACATGGTTTGATTCTTATGTGGCACATAAAAAATTATTTATTGTTTTATATTTTTTTAATGAAATAATTAATTATAGATGTATTTTTATTTATTAAAAATGTTGGGGATATCTTAAAGTAGTATATAAAAAATGCCACAAAAACACCAATAAAAGTATTTGCAATAATTTTTAAAGCTGTTGCTAGTACTTATTATCATCGCTCATGACTCTTTTTTTTTATTGTAATGCGTCCTGTTGCATTGAACCTTCGAGGTTTTTCACTACTAAGATACTGCTAACTTGAAGAAAGCAACAAGATAAAATTGAACTATTAAGAAATTATGTAAACAAATGTAAAAAGTAATTGAGTGAAAAAAAAAAGGATAAGATTCATAGTCTAATGTGTTGATCATTTAAACCTAATATAATTTCATATTTATGCATCATTTTTTCATAATTACTCTTTATAGCTTCATATCTTGGTAACTCGTTTCTTGATGGTTGCAAGTAGTTTCTTGTAAGAATAAAACTCTGTTTTCTTGATAACTTCTCATAAGTAGTTAATTTCAAATATGGCTTTTTGTGTGAATGACAAGTGGCTAACTATAATATATTCAAATATTATGCGTAAAAATCTAACCAAATCTTGGTTGATATGTCCCATTAACCGTAGTCTATTGACATATATTAATTTCTAAAGTAAATAATGGGCCCTCATGGCTTAATGAAAATAAATAAAACTAATGTCTTTGTTAATTCAAATAGAAATGAATGCATGATCGATCACTTATAATGAACAATAAATTGATCATAATGATATGTCATTGTTTACAATCAATTAATTATATTTCTATCTATTGACCATATTTAGTGACTTGAAAATTGATCGTTTAGAATAGTATATTATATTTATTGATCAAACACATGCATAATGATTACCATCCACTTAGGCCACGTCTGGTATGATGGATGGAATAGAATTAGATTGAAAATCCAATCCAATCCAACGTTTGAAACATCAAAGAACAGTGCTAGAATCCATGGACCCCACCATTTCAGCAACATCATAAATCTAAGAATGTGGGATTGGCTAATCAATAATCTCCCATGTGTTTTTGAGTCCCACAAAATTGAATTAGAAATCTCATGCTGCTCCAATCTCATGCGGCGAGCCAAATATACCCTTAATGCATGTGCTCCCCGTATCCAATTTGGTTAAAGATCACTAACACCTAAAATAAGTGGTCAATTATGACAATCATTTTTAATCAATATAGGTTTTGAGTTGTTAGCCTTTCCTGATCGATTGACCATTCGAGGTTGATTAACCTTTTTTGAGCTCTCAATCATATTTAGTTGGCCCTTTTGAACAATGAGCTATTCTAGGTCTTTGATCAATTTAAATTATTCACTTTATACATATTTACTTTTCATTGATTGGTTTGTTCAAGTTAATTCAATTAATGCTCCTTTAAGTGTTCTTGTCATTGATGGATTGGTCTTTTTAAGCTAACTCACAATATATACCTTGTGTTTGTTATTGATTCACCACTATTTTCATCCTTATTAAAATAATCTCCTTTAGATGCTTTGCCATGCTTGATGATGAAATATGTAGTAACTGACTTTAATTGTCACACAATATTCAATAAGATATGATACAAAATCTCTTTACAATTTTGTCTCTAATGGTTGGCCATGATTAGTGGAGAGGTTGATAACAGTTCTAGATCTTTCTTTCAATCCTTTGCGAACAAGAACTTATAAATTGTCATAAAGCATGGCTGTTAGCGTATGATCCCAACGATGTGTTAAATAATTTCTCCATGAGCTTTCAAAGATTATCTAATGCTTTAGGTCAATAATTTTCTCTATGCCAACCATCATCACTCTCGCACCATAAAACTAATAGGGTAAGAGAAGATAAGCACAATATGGTTGATCCTTCATATAAAATGTAAGACTATAAGGTAATAGAAATGGAAATAGAAATGCTCTATAATGGATAGATCTTTCATAGTAGATGTTTTATCCTAATCCTAATCTTCAAATATGTGGCATTGTTGTTATAAAGAGAGATTAATGTCCAAGCAAGTCTTTGTTATACATTAAATGTCCAAGCAAGTCTCGTCATTATTGAGGCATTTGAGAAATAATATTTTAATAAGCAATAATCTCGTCATGACTTGCTATTCACCACATTACCTGCATTATTGAAGCTGCTATCAAGCAAAATAACAAGTATTCTAACTTCCGAGGGCAAGATGTTAAATGTGAATGCAGCAGACGTCATTAAACTTTCATGCAGTCCTTTCAATAACTAGGAGTCGCGTTAAAGGTTCCAAAGGAAGCCTGCCACATCTTTCAACGCGGTCACACCAACTATTTTCCAGAATTGATAGTCGGTGCATGACGACGAAAGTGAATTGTATAGCAGCGTCCTGTATCTCGCTATTCCAACCACTTGTAATTTCACTTTTTTTTTTTTAATGAAAGGAACAATTTTTGCATCAAAGGCTGGTGAGAGTTATCTTTAAGTCATCCCAAACCAAAAGGATCTTGGATGCATGCTCTCCGGTCCAACAGCCATTAGGAAGACATGTGAAAGCTCCGAGTCCACAAGTTTTGATTTCTTTCCCCTCCCTAAGTCTGGCCCATCTATGTCAATCCACAATGTCTTTATCTTGTACAGGTAAATTAATTGGTTGTTAAGTCATGCCATGCGTCATCGATGAATGGTAGTCAAGTCATGGGCTATTGGCTAGGTCATTCATCTTTATGTGACGGAGGTCAGTGATGACCTTCACGGAACATGTAGTCTGAAAGGAATCATTTTATAGTCCTTTTTTTTTAAGTTTTGGGCCCCCTTTAAGATAAGTAAACGAGGAGACTTGGTCATCACTGATCACCGGCATTAATTCGCTCGTTGTTATGTTTTCTTTTTCCAAGAGAACAATGATCTTTTTCTCAAGTCAAAGTCAACGATGGCTTCATGCGTGGAGTAGCTATTTGTCATATTCTAAAATTTTATAAATATTTAATATAATATATATTATGATATATATTATATTTTAATAAATAAGGTAAGGTTTATATATAATTTTGATTAAATGATGGGTATGATTTTTAAAAACCTAAAATTTTAAAATTCTAAACAGATGACCAAAATCCTAGCCATAATTCATATCGGAAACATTAATTTTTATTGGGAATTAGACCCATCACTCAATGTTAGGATAATCAACCAGAATGGGAACACTAGAAGTGACGTCAAGAGATGGCTAGCTTCTTCCACTCTGACTTTGGCAAGGGTCTTACCGGCGGTAAGGAGCAACGAGAGACCATATTTGGGAGCACTTCCATCGATGAGAAGGGTAGTTGAAGTTGACGTTAGGGAGGAGAGTGATTGAGAAGTTGGGATTGCAAGATTAGCTTGGAGAGGTGATATGTTAAAAGACCTAAAGTAATGGGAGGATGGAGTGGAAATGGCCCAAGATCATAACGTCTAGGTCTTAAAGAGCCAAATGGGTCATGGTTGTGTTTTATCAT